>JAADWJ010000476.1:0-18080 GCA_023336165.1 Pythium monospermum
TGGTTTTGTTGGTTTTGTTGGTTTTGTTGGTTTTGTTGGTTGTGTTGGTTTGTTGGTGTTGGATCTGGACTAAACTGTTGGTTTTTGCGGGAATTATCTTGTTATAGTGCACGACCTCGATGTCGTTTGGCGAGCTCGCACTTATGTACAATGCTCCGCGTGCTGCGACTGTCAAGGCCGTGGAAAAATCCAAAGCCTGGGCGCTGGACCGCCAGACGTTCAAGTACATTATCATGGAGACCACACTGAAAAAGCGCGAAGCCCACAAAGGATTCATCGACTGTGTGCCGCTCTTGGAATCGCTCAGCGAGTACGAACGGCTCACGGTTGCGGACGCTTTGAAGACCGAAACCTTTGCCGATGGCGAAGTGATCATCACGCAAGGCGACGAAGGCAACATGTTTTACATTATTGAAGAAGGCACCGCGTTCTGCACCAAGCAGCTGAACCCGGACGAGCCGCCTGTGATCATGGGCGACCTCATGCCCGGCGCCTACTTTGGCGAGATCGCGTTGCTGACCACGCGACCACGCCAGGCGACCGTCGTGGCCAAGGGCAAAGTGCGGTGCCTCACACTGGACCGGAAGACCTTCAAGCGCGTCATGGGCCCATTAGAAGACATCCTCAAGCGCAACATTGACAAGTACAACTCGGTCATCGCCAACAACATTTAAAAAAAAACAAAAAACGAAAAACGAAAAAGACATCGACAAAAAAAAAAAACGACGACGCTATTTTGAAGGCTACAGTAGATTGGAGTGGTGGCTGTCTCCTCCATTTCAGTTATTTTTTTTTTCTTTTCCTACTTCACTTGGACTTGTATGAAATAGCACAATCATCTATCTATCTCTACACAACCTTGTTGAGTTTTTTTGTTGTGGTTTTTTTGGTGGTCTGTATTGCATTTGTTCCAAGCTATTTTTCAGTGCTTCTCACGTGGATGAGGCATCAACACGAGCAGCTCTTTTTCACTTGGTTCTACTGTAGTCCTACGTATATCCAAGTGCTCTCTCTCTCTCTCTCTCTCTATTCCTCCTTCTTGGTCTCGGTGGCATCCGCCGCGACGTCTGGCGTCTTGTCTTCCAGCGTTTCGCACACAAAGTTGTGGTTCGTGTACACGCAGATATCAGCAGCGATTTGCATGGCCTTGCGACCGATTTCTTCCGCGCCCAAATGCGGCTGGTCGATCAGCGCACGCGCGGCCGCTGGAAGGGCGGATACATAAAGGAGGAGGACAGTGTTAATGGGGAGAATGTGTGGATGATAGAGTCAAGAGACAACACACGCACCAAGAGCGTAGGTGCCGCCCGAGCCAATGCCAATGATCCCGTCATGCGGTTCCATGACATCGCCATTGCCCGTGAGCGTGTATGACTGCTTGCTGTCCGACACGATCAAGATCGCCTCAAGATGGCGCAAGTACTTGTCTGTTCGCCAAGCCTTAGCGAGCTCCACACATGCGCGGGTGAGCTGGCCAGGGTACTCTTCCAGCTTGCTCTCCAAGCGCTCCATGAGCGTGAAGGCATCCGCCGTGGAGCCTGCGAAACCGGCAATGATGTTTTCATTGATGCGACGCA
The DNA here is from genome assembly GCA_023336165.1 of Pythium monospermum. Lineage (NCBI taxonomy): Eukaryota > Oomycota > Peronosporomycetes > Pythiales > Pythiaceae > Pythium > Pythium monospermum. The sequence goes on from JAADWJ010000476.1 coordinate 1,578, forward strand.
CTTTCTTGGCGTTTGGCTTGACCACTGTGTGGCCAAGAGACACTTGGCCATCGCCAATCACGCACTGCACAAGACACAAATCTGATGGTTAACTCCCCCCCGCTCATTGCCATTCGGACTTAAAGAAAAGAGAAGACGTACCACTTTGCCGTCTTTACGCACGCACAGAATCGTTGTGCCGTGCATCTGCTCATCCGTACAGCACCAGCAATCCAAAAGATCAGTTCCTACCATGGGCAGACATAGGATCATGATTATATACGCACCGTTGGCGCGCTGCTGAAACGGGCAACGCCGCTTCCGATCAACGCATGGTTGGCGATAGCGGACGTTGGCAAAGACGACGCCTTCGTGGCGGTCGCGATGATCCGCAAGAGCGAGGAGCGGGCGGCGATCATCTTGTTTTTGGGAGCTGCTGTGTGATGATGATCAACAAAGAAGCAAGCGTGGTGTGCCCACCAAACCAAAATCTGAAATTCATGTGGTCCACATCAAACTCTATTGCTTAAATTATTACGAATATGACTACAAACATATGGTGAATTACAATACTAGCACTTCAACTTCGACAAACATCCAAAAGAAGAGAACAATCAATTTCCGTCATGAGGGAAAGAGTCCTCGATTCTCTTGGCAGTTGCTTGTGGTCGTGGGATGTGTGAGGGGGAAACAGAAGAAGACCAGTCAACTTCTCTGTAATGAGAGAGAAGGAGGTCCTCGATTCTGCCCCACACACATACACACACACACACTGAGCAACGCGCCGCTTGCCTTGGGATAGTTGAAGCACCATGGATTTGCAATTGCCTTTACCACTTGGTCTGCGCGAGTCTCACAAACGCGTGGAACGCTGCTTGCTCGTCGCCTTGGAATACGAGCAGACATTCCTCTGCGGAAGAAATCATTTCCTTTTGGAAGACTGCTGTTGGCTGGTACGTGGCGAACGCCTGCAGCACGCGGCACAGACCGCGTCGCTCGGTTTCGTTCATCCAGCAGTTGGAGTTGGTGACTTCGCGCTCGATGGCTGTGTACGCTGGGCAGTCACCACACTCACATAAATAGTCGTTGATCGTGCGATGCATGGCGTCACAGGAGGAGGAGGAAGAGGAGCAGAAGGAGGCCTCTTCGCCTTCGTCGTCGCGGGCGCCACCTTCAGCTGCCGAGTAATAACACGATGAAGTGGACGACGACCGCGTCCATTCCGAGAACTCATCGTCACTGTCGTCGTAGCCGTCCAACGATGAAGAAGAACAGGCCGCGTGTTCGTCAAAGCGCGTGTAAAACGCACACAATGTCGTCGCGTCGCTTGCGCTGCTGTCATCGCTTTCCGTGTCGGACACGGGTTCGTCGTCGCTGCTTTCGGATCCCATGGTCTTGGTCTTGAGCAGCACGTGATCATCATCTTCGCTGGCACTCGTCGTCTTGTCGTCAAACAGGAATCGCTGGCACTCGTCGTCGTCGTCAATCAAACTGCGCATCGATGCCATGAGCGGCAACTGGTACGGCGTGTCCTTGGTCGTCGTCGTGTCGGCTTGCTGGCGCGTGCGCCAAAATGGGAGGGAACGCTTCTTGGTGGTCTTGGTAGTCGTCGTTGGCACTCGCTTGGCATGGTCGTCATTCGTGTGGGTCGTCGCGCGACCGCGCTGCTTGCGGGACTGCTGCTGTTGCTGCTTGGATTCTCGTCGTCGTGTCTTGGTCTCGTTGTACTTTTCCACGGCGCGTCCGATCCATCCACGCGAGCGCTTGGAGGTGGTCGTCGAACTTGGACTGCTCGTGTTGGATGGCCGTGGCGCGTACTCGTCAAACACGTAGAACTCGTGGTGCTTGTATGGCGTTGGTAGAGGGGTCGTCTCAGGGTCCCACGTGAGCATATTGAGTCGGTCGTTGAAGCTCAGCGGGGTGTCTTCGTTGGTCGGAGTCGCTGGGTGGCCCATCATTGGTCGAGTTGAAAAACTCTCCTCAATGGCCATGGGCACGACAGCGACGATCTTGGGCATGGGTTGTTCGAACGTTGGCAGGCGCGGCGATGAAGTCTTCCTGGTGGTGTTTGTCTTCTTGGTCGAAAGGGAGCAGCTTGCTGGGTCCATGGCGACCGAAATAAAGTCAAAAGTCGCATCGGAGATATCTTCAAAGTCCACGATTTCTTCTCGTCGGCAAATGGATGTAAACAATGTATTGCCCATTGTGGATGTGAGGGCGTTGTGGATGATGTGGTTGGTTTGGTGGTAAAATGGATAATGATCACTTCCAACAGCGAGCAGCCCCATGTATGTATGCCTCATTCGCTCCCATGGCAGCAAGATGGGAGGCGCTGCTTGAGGAGTTATCGCGAACTTTCCCTCGCGCATTTTATTGGTCGTGTGCACATGTTCTTGGTTCTTTTTCTGCATTCTTGTTTTGTGGTGCCTGCTTCCTTCCCTATGGCTCGCTGATTGGGTAGAATAAGCTCGCGACCTTTCGACGACGTTCACATGGTGGATCCAACTGAAAGTTCTCCTTTTGGTTTCTTTTGATTGGCTGATGGACATATTTATATCCAATGAGAGACAACGACAACACTTGCAACATGGCTGCATAAAAATTGTGTAGCCATGTACAAACTGTGGTCATCGCTGTTGATGTTGGCTCGTTCATGAAGAAACCATAGACAACAGCGAGGTACGATCCATTATGCTGACATGTCTTCTTGTTCGACCAAGTACATGATAGTTGACACACAGCAACCACCAAGTATCAAAAAGATAACGGGCAGCGTGCATCTCCAACTGGTTGGCTCACCAATGCATGGGTGGAACAGGTTGCGTCGGTCGGATGCCCAAACACACACCATCATCCAGTCAAATCATCCACACACACAAGAGGGCAGTATCCACGCACGCCCACCTCTTGTTGTTATCTCAGTCCATTTCGCCAAGAATAGAAAGTGGTTGTTACTGTCTCCATTAGCCAAATTGGAAAAAAAATAAAAAAATAGTCTGCATTAAATACACACCACACACCCAATAAAAGCCCACCCACTGAAGCACAGCATACGAATCCACTACAACATGTGTGCACAGATGCCAATCATGTGGCGCGCAGGTAATTATAGCAATCAAATTTGCGATGGCCCCTGGAGCGATATCATAGCATCAGGCACTTTGACCGGCATTGACCGTGCCGGTACGTCGGCTCCATCCATAGAGACACGCTCGTGGGCTCCTCTGGAGGCAAAAATGAGCGTGGCCAGCGGCTCTTCGTTCGGCTCTGTGACGTCGGTGGTGCCGATGCCGATGCCGATGCCCTCGACGCGGTCCATCAGCAGCTCCCAGCAGCTCGCCGACGGGCGACCCGAGGTGACGATCGCCAAGTTACCACGCTCCAATACAGTACGCAAGCGCAAAAGCAAAGCCGTACGGCCAGCGAATGGCGGCGTGAATGCCACGGGTTTTGATGATGAAGAAGGCTTACTGATCCTCAACGGCCCGGCACCGTTTGATATTCGATCGCTTTTCCAACGCGCCAAGTCCACGCCCATGTTGCTCCACCGCCAAAGCACTTCCAGTGGCAAGTCAGCCCAGGGTGATACGAGTGGGAAACGGTTTTTGCGTGGCCACGAAGAGCTTTGTCTTGTTATGAACAAGCAGTCGGCCAAGGGAAGCCACTTGCGCAAGGCGTGGTTCATGAGTGCTGGCTTGATCGGCCGCGATGGCGGTGAAAACGTGGTCATCGCAACCAAAGACTCGAGTATGGACCCCGTCCACGCCGAGATCTCGGTCGACGGAGACGACTACATCTTGAAAGACTTGAATAGCACCGCGGGTACGTACTTGTGTCTATCGACGACCAGCCGCCACCACCCGCAACGCGACGGGTACCGGCTTCGCCAAGGCGACACCGTGCTGCTGGGCTTTGGTGCCAAGCTTGTCTTCGACGAGCTCACGATGGGCCCAAAGCAAACGTTGGACGCCAGCGCGGCCAAGAAACACAGCATTCAGTCGAAACTCGAGCGACGGCTCACCGATCAGCTCGCGCTGGAGCGCAGTGCGAGCCATGTGCTGCGGCGACAGACCAGCAAAGTCATGAACAGGATGCCCAGCTTTTCCAGCCATGGCGGCGCGAAGAAGACCGTGCGCTTTGCCGATGAGCTGGATGCTGGCAAGACGGATCCAACGGTGGAAGCCACGCTGCCAGCTGACGGCGGCACGGTGTTCCCGATTGGTTCTCGCTACAAACGCCAAGTCAAGCACCCAAGCTACCCAGTGTACAAAGAGCTTGGGCCAGGCCCAGTACGCGTCACGGTGACCACGCCGGAACTGCCGAATGAACCCACGACCCTCTCACTAGCGCCAAAGTCTTGCTATACGATCGGCAGCTCGCCATGGTGTGATATCCAGGTCGCCTCCGATGGCATCTATGCCGTCCACGCGCGGATCCAATTTGATGGCCATTTCTTTGTGCTGCAAGATTTATCTTTTGAAGAAAACCCCAAGCGCAAGACCCGTGTCTTGCTTTCACGGGCCACACGAATCGGGCGAGGCGACTGGCTCTTGCTGGGCAAATGTGCGCTGAGTGTCACGAATGTGTACAGAGCGTTCCGTGACCACGAGCCGGATCTGAAAGAAGTCGCGTTTAAGTGCCATTTGCTGCGGCCATCGAAACGCAAGTCCAGACGGCGAGAAAAATACTTGCCCGTGGCGTTCAAGCTCGCGCAACCGGATACCTTTGTGCTTGGCAAGGGCCACATGTGTGACGGGCAAGTGTTCACGGCGACGCTCTGTGTGGAGCAGTTTCTCATGCAGCTGGACCGCGGCCAGTGTTCACTGACGCCTCGTCTCGCGGGCATCAACCAAGGCATGTATTTTTTGCTGGGCCGCAATTCAATTGCCCACGAAGCCAAGTACAAAGACGATGTGGTGCGGTACACGAGCAAGGCGTTGATGCTCGTGGAAGGCTCGGTTTTTAAAATTGGCGGCTCGGAGCTTGAAGTGATCTTTGTCAAGCTGGAAGATACCAGCGAAGCCGTGGCGCGCATGGAAGAGATCCGAGAAAGTGCACTTCTTCTCAAAGAGATGCCCTGGCTCCAGCAAATCACGTTTGACCGCCACAGTATGGAAAACGTTGCGCGACGTGCCCAACGGCTCATGCTGGACGCTGGCGATAGCGTGTACGACGAAGGCGATCCAGCGAGTTTCCTATTCGTCGTGGTCAGTGGAGAGATCGAGCTCACCAGTTCCCAGAAGGCAAACAGACGAACGGCATCCACGACGGGGCCAGTTTGCCAAGGCTCAGGCGGCAAGGGCACGCCGCTGCTTGGCGGCGGCGGCTTGGCCGCAGCGGCGGAGACACCGCTGCTGGTCGAGACGGTGGGTGCGGGCAGCTACTTTGGCGAAGTTTCACTATGGGCCAGTGAGATGGACTACGCCGAGACCGCCAAGGCGCTGACGTCGTGCCAGTTGCTCGTGCTCAGCCGCGAGGATGTGTGTGGGTACTTTTCGTACTACATGGATATCATCCGCCCGCATTTGTGTTATGAAGCCCACAAGGATTTGCTGTCCAAGTTGCGGCTTTGCGCTCCGTTCTGTGGTGGGCTCTCGTACCAGGAACTGCGCGTGCTGGCCTCCAAGGGCGAGCGCATTTACTACCAGCCGGAGGATTGGATCTTGAAAAACGGGGTCTTCACCCACAAGGGCAAGAAACGGTATGGGCTTTTGCTGTTACGGTACGGCACTGTGGATGTCGTGACGGCCGATGGCCAACCGGTGTTTCGTGTGGCGACACCGGCAGCAACGTCTTCCGCGGCAGAGACCAGCGACCCAAACAGCGCTGTCAACGACTTGGATCTGGACAGGGAACTGGCTGCTGTTGTGGAGACGTTGGACAAGAACGATGGCGATGGCGACGGGGTGGCTACAGCTACAGCTACGGCTACCGCACCGACGACGACGACGCTGCCACCAGCGAATGCGAGAGCAGCAGCAGTGGATACACGCCAAGTCTGGAGCATTGACACCCCGATCCTTGTGCTCCCCGATGCACCGCCACCAATCCACCACAGCCACCACAGCCACCTCAAGGCAAGAACAGGTGTGCAGTGCTTTTACTTGGATATCTCGGCATTTGCGCATTTGATCAAAGAAAGATCCCGCACGGGATCGTCCAGCAGTAAATCCTTCAAAACGGCGACCCCGGGCGCTGCTGCCGTCCCACCACCGCCGGTGCTTCGACGGCGCTCCACCAACCGACGAAGCTCGTACGCAACCCAATTCAAAGTGCGCCATTCCCAAGTGTTCACCACGGCCTTACGGGACAACAGCACGGATGAAAATGATAATTCCTTGGAAAATGCCGAGCTGGAAGATGGCACTTTGACCACTGATGTCTGCAAAAAATGGCGTCGCAAAAAAAGAAACCGCAATTTGTTAGAGAAAACCATCGTTGAGACCCAACAAAACCCGGATTTGCTCAATGCGCTTGTTTTGTACGTGCTGTCCGGTGCCAACCGCGGCGATATCCACGTCGTGCGCAACGTCGCGACCATCGGCGGGCTCATCAGCTGCGCCGATATTGAGCTCAATGACACGTACGCCTCGCCACAGCAAGCCGTGATTGAACATCGAGAAGGACGCTATTGGCTCTACGATACTTTCAGTGAATGGGGCACCTATGTGCGCTTGGAAGAGAATCAGACGGTGCAGACTTTCCCAGGCGATGTCTTTCTCGCAGGCGAAGTCGAGTTCACTTGTATGGGCGCGTTTCCAGAACGGAAAAAGACCTCGCTTTGTTGTATTCAGTAAAAACTTGATATATTTATTTATTATTATGCGGCACGTGGTGGGGGCGCGAAGACCATCAAGTGGGCGAGTTCGTCGTGGCGGAACTCGATCGTTGGCGCACGCACGTCCACACAGACAGCGCCGCGGATGGTCTGCAGGCCGCCGACTGTGGGAAGAAACTCGATCGCTACGGTGGTGGACGACTTGGGCGCCAGCATCGGCAAGTTCTGTAAAAGGGGGTATTATAGAAAGACCGTAAAAAACTAATTTGAAAAAATACACACACACACATAAAAGAGACAGTCGTTACCTGATGCGACACGGAGCAGCAGAAAATGCCGTTCATTTCGTCTTTGCGGAACTGAAGCTGCAAGTGCATGGCCCGTGGCGACTGGTTGGTGACAATCGCATTTGCGATGAACGGCACGCCGACACTTGCCGATTTGGGGAGTCCATCAAGCACCACGGTCACGTCACAAGTGGTCTCGGACTTGCGCACGACCGGTTGGCTTTGCACTGAGCCGGCCTCGCCCATGGCGTTTTTCCAGCCAACATGGAGCCGCCCCAAGTTCTGGGAAGGCGGCATTTGCGGTTGGTTTGTATCCAGTAGTGGGGTGTGGTCGTGAGTGATGCGGAACACTCGCTGCACTTCTTCTTGAGGACTCAGCAAAGTCTGTGGGCCAGTGAGTAGCAACTGCTTGACGTCGTCCATATTATGGAGCTTGCGGTTCGCGATCGGGTCCGTGTCAAATTCACTGGCGACAAAAGGCGCGATCGCCATGAACCGGATACTATCCACAAACAACGGCAGCTTGGACACATTCCTGATTTGCGCTTCCACAAAAGATTCGTCTTTTTGCGACCGTGTGGCGTGTTTGAAGCTGATCACCAGCGGGTTTTGCACGGCAAACCGGTAGAATTTACGCAGTGATTTTGGTTCATTGGTGAACGGGTCGGTATAGCTCACGCCGACTCGAAGCACATGGTTGCCGACTTGGTTGAGTGGGTAGTCGACTACCATATCGAGACTGGAGCCACCAGCGAGCACTTTCACAGGGTTAGGTGGTGGTGACCGGCCCGTGCGCGTGTACCGGTTGTCGTGGAGATCGACGCGGTCGTTGGCGCATTGGATATTGGCCTGTAACATAGGATTAGATTGTGGATACGAGGGAGGGAAGGGAAGGAGGGCAAGTGACGTACGGTGAGCCCGACGTCGCGCAAGTCGCACGTGTACTGGTTGATCACGCTGATGTAGCTGCTGAACGTGTTGCCCAAGAAGATCTCACTGTTTGGGGATGAGTGAGTGAGTGAAGAGCTCCTCGAGTAAAAAACAAGAAGAAAAAAAGAAGATATCCGCACCCAAAGCTGTCGGGTAGGATGAGCATACTGGACATGGCGAACTCGTGCTGCAGCGCCGTGGACGCCGAAAGCGTCGTGGGCATGAGCGCGCCAGACGACGGGCCGTGGGTGAACAGCCTCGGCTTGTACAGCCGCATCACTTCCAAAAAAAAAAAAAGGTCAGCAGGTTGTTTGCGCTTCTGTTGAAAGCAGCATTTCGCCCCCTCTACCTTTGAGCGTGGGCTGGATGGGCGTTGAGGTCCCTGCAGATGCTGCTGGTGGTGGATTGCCCGTGGAGCCATTGCCGCTGCCTGGCGGCTGCGGAATGGTGCTGCCGGGTACGGGGCCGCTGCTGAATTGCGTGCTCATTTTGGCAATGTGGGACTGAAGAAATCGCCCGAAATCCCTTATTTAATGGTCTACTCCATCCCTAATTTTGATGTGTTAGAAGGGAATTCTCCTCGTTTAATTAGGGATACACACCACCAATCCAAAGACAAAGCAAATCAAAAAAACCATGGTGGACGAGCTCGCATGGAAGTGCTCGATGGCGTTCCTGCTGGGCGCGGCGACGCATTACGTGGTCGCCATGTACACGCAGGGAGATAGTCAAGGCGTCACCAGTGGTGCTACTGCTGCCGCGAGTGGTGCGCTGAAAGAGCCAGTCGAAACCGCCAAAACAGCAGCATCGAGTGGTAGTGGCGATGCCAACAAAGATGATGAAGAAGAAGAGTATTCAGACGATTCGTCTTCCTCTGATAGCGATTGGGAAGGCAAAGACGAGCAAAGCTGGGTGCCACACAAAATGGTGTTGTGTGTGCGTACGGACCTCAAGATGGGCAAAGGTGAGCGAGCCCATTTTCCTCTGGTTGTAATGTAGGCCAACCCATCATCTCACCCGTACCCTTTCCATTTCAAATAAAAAAAATGAGCAGGCAAGATTGCAGCGCAATGTTGCCATGCGACGCTTGGCGCATACAAGCGTGCGATCAAGCGCACGCCAAACGCCATCAAATCGTGGGAGATGCTGGGCCAAGCCAAAGTGTGTTTGAAGATCGACTCGGAAGAAGAAATGATCGCGCTCGCGGAGGCGGCGTCGGAGCACGGCTTGATAAATTATGTGGTGGTACGTTCCCACGAACTTAGTCGGGTTTTCTTTTGTCCAAGCCGACAGTACCTGACTTTTCTTCTTTACTGTTTTTTTGTGGGTGCCTAAAATGCTAGGTGGACGCAGGCCGCACGCAGATCGCACCAGACAGCAAGACCGTGCTGAGCATCGGTCCTGCACCAGTGGACGCCATCAACCTCGTCACGGGCCACCTCAAGCTCATGTAGAAGAAGAAAATAAAACTGACTCTATTATCATCAAAAGACGATGGATTTCCCGTTACCTTCGTGGTTTTTGTGATGCTGGAGAAACAAAACATTATGATGTGTGTGGATCTTCTACAGCATCGGAAACGTGTGTTCGTATTCCTTCTCTCGCTCGACGAGGCTCTTGATGATCCCGTTTTTCTTGAGCACGCGCATGACGCCCAATACGATCGCGATCACCACGGCCGAGGCCAATACCGTCGCAGCGATGGCCATGAACACGTGGGACGCGGGCAGTGGCGAGCCAACCGAGGCGCCCGTGCGAGTCATGACGTTGTACGAGGTCTTGACGCCGTTGACACAGGCCAAGTATTCGTTGCGCGTGGACCACCACTTGAGTGTGCACAGCGTCTTGGCTCGACAGTCGGTGTTGTCACAGGGCGGCAAGCGATGCGACTGGGCCTTCATATTCCAGTAGTAGTCGCTCAGCAGCGCTGGGTCGGCTTGCATGCGCTCGTACAAATCTTCCAGCTCTTTGGATGCGAGTGATTTGAGGTCATAGGCTTCCGTCGCTTGGAACAAAGGCTTCCAGTCCAGTTGTTGGCTACTGGAAGAAATGTTGGTCCCATGGACAGTAAAGTCCAGCACGTCGTAGGTGTCGGCGTCATACTCCCACACCATAAACGATGGGTTATTGCCGAACAGAGGCGACAAGGAGCCCGAGACAAAAAGAGGCACTTGTTTCAATGCGTCCGAGCCGCTCAAGTCGACTGGAACACGAAACTCGACGCTATGGACATGGCCGAAAAACTGCGCCTTGATCACGTCCGCGTATTCACTCACGATCGCTTTGTACTTGCTAATGTAGTGTTCGTGCCATTGTGGTTGGCCACCGTAGGAATCCACGAACGGCGCGATGTGGCCAGCGATGTACGCAAACTTGGAGGCCTTGCGCAGCTGCAGAAGCGTCGCGTTGAGCCACGCGAACTGCTGGAAAGGATCTTCGTTGGCCGACGTGTCAGGGACGTGACTTGGCTATCGGTCCAAAAAGCATCCAAGAAAAGCGATCAGAAAGGAGGCGGTGGGAAAAGCACCAGGATCGGATGCTCTACATACCGAATACGGAACCGTGTTCAGCGTGAGCACGGTGAGCTTGGCATCCAGCTCGTACGACACGTAGCCGCGTCGGTTGAGCGCATCGTAGTTGGCTTTCGAAAGTGATTTGCTCCACACCGAAGAGATCATTTTGATCGACGGGTTTTCAGCCTTGGTCGGATCTGTCACCTCCATGTGGTAGTCAGGATCTGCAGACAGAGTAATCGAGTATTTTTAAGTAATATTAGTTGCTGTGTGGCCATCGTGTGTTGGTTAGAAGGCGGATCTTGGCGGACGTACTGCTATCGGCGTTGCCAATAATCGCCGTCGCTTCCAATCGCTTCGTATTGTCAACCGGGAAGTATTTTTCAAACGTCTTGACGTTGGTCTCCACCGCATGCTTCAGATACTCATCCGTGTACTGGCCGTGGGCTGCATGGTCCCCTGTGTACAGTAGGAAATCTGGATTGGGCAGTACGACTTTGGCGTATTCCAGCGCGGATATGAGCAGCCGAATGGGCGCGTCGGCTCCGTACTGATACGGGAACTTGGAAGATTCATGGGCATCAAAGGTTGCCGAAATATTCAAGTGGACGTCCGAGAAATGGAGGATGCGCTTGACCTTGGCGCTCGCTACACGAGCCGTAGCGACGACTGCCAGTACGGAGAGAACTGTCGTGAACTTCATCTGTGCCAGATGCGAAATGATCGCAGAAGGAGGTGCGGCGTGGCGTCGCGTGGAATGGCCAATTGCCTCCTTCCTGTCTGTGGATCAAAAAGAGAAGCTCTTCGGAAGTCTTCAACTGGAAATTAGAACTGATTCGGTTCTTAACTGGTACGTGTAACCTGTGTTTTGTTTCTAAAGTTAGCGAGAAACCAAATTTTGAGATTGGGCGAGCGCGTCCATCGCAAAAATGCGACTTGGAATATTTGTACGCCTATTAAAATAGGCGTGGCCATTGGAGTGTATCAGCGAGATGCGACTGGGTCGCGGCTCTGTATTCAGCGCGATGCAACGAAACGAAATCTTTATTCAACAAGCAACTCCCGTATTATCGACTGGTTTTCTTAACGTTATTGTGAATTGTGTGGCAAGTTTTAATTTGCCACACACTTAAAAGTTTTTGTTTTCGCATTCGCCGTGGTTGCGGTCGCAAGAGAGTTCAGCGACGTGGTGTGTGTTTGAGAATTGCGGTATTGTGTGCGTGGAGACGAGGCATTCGCCGTGGTGCATGTACTGTGGGCCGTGTTCATACCATGCGGAGGAACGCTGCGAGGTGTTGGTGCCCACATCGGTACATCTGCGCTCGTCTGCTGTGTTGCTCAGAGCGAATGAAGAAGTCGGCGACCGGGTCTAAACGAACGGAATTGTGGCAGAGCGGAGCATGAAGGGAGTGGGGGGGGGGCATCAGATGCCGGGTATCTTGAGGCAAGATGCCGTCAAGACTTGACTGGTGGATCGGATCATCAATCGATCAATACCCATCTCAACGTTAAATAAGTGGGTTCACTCACTCTGACTCTGATTGGACATCTTTATGATAGCATATACGTCTGGAAGCTGAATGTATCATTTCATAAAATACGCAGTATTTATCGCTTATACGCATCTCACAAACAAATACAATTTGTGGGCCAGCCAATTGGATGATTGTCGGTGCAACCTCAAATTTAACCAGTAAGAACCGACCCACCAAATTGTATGGGCCAATAAAAAACGATAGAGTGGCCACGGTGGCACTGGAACAGAGGGGGATCTTCTCCACTTTAGAGAGGGTATGTGGTTCTTGTAGAGAAATTTGGTGCTCCAGTTTCTATGTGACCATGAATGAGTCGGAAAGTCGCGTCAAGGGCGAGAAAGAACAGGTCCAAGCAGCAGTGTGTGTGACAACTTGATTTTTTCTCGGGAGAGAAGAAACACTCCATACACAAGGCCTCACTAAACGATTAAGCGCGCAGCAACACGCACAAACAACATTAGAAAAGAAGGAACGCAAGCCGTGAACGACAGAAACGACCATGGCGAAGAGCGGAAGTAAGTCGCTTTCCATCGCAGCGATACCATGACCGTGGGAGCTGTCCTGATTCTTTTTTGGATTTGCAGAGTATTTGTTCGGCATGATCTTCTGCTTTTCAGGGTTCATCTTCTTGGTACGTTTCTCGCAGTGCGTCTGTGTATGTGCGTTGGCTTCGCTCTTCTTCTCACACAATTCTCCATTGGTTTTATTCAGACGATCATCGGTGCGCTGTTCAAGCTTCAGCCTGACTTTGTGCATGGCGCGAAGAAGCCCAAGTCGACTGCGAATTCTTGTTTTGAAGCTGGTATGTGTTTGACCTTGTGATGTGTTCCATGCGAGGATGACCACCACCAAAATTAACGACGGGATTTGTGACTCTTTGTCAGCGGGTTTATACGCGCTGTTCACGGCAGGATGCTACGTGATGTACAAGCGAGGAGCGACTAGTTTGGACGGCAATACGGTGCAAGACGTGATTGCAAGAGAACGATCGTACTACGAGCTGTCAGACTCCGAAGAGGAGCTGCCGCTGGCAATGCACATGTCGCCCGCAGAGCGAACGTTTACCCGATCGCCATCGTCACACACCACTCAATCATTATAGGGGGCCTCTGTACGACTCGAATTTCAAAGTGACGACACCATCCCATCATCCACAGGACGGCTTGTTGGGCGATACGAAGTGGTAGTGAACAAGAACTCGTGCTCGTATTAGTTTTCTCCCCGTCGTTTGTACGGAAATGGCGCTACTGTAACTGTAAATTATGCGTTTGCCGCCATGCTTTGCAGTTGTTATAAACCAAAAATGTGCCAACTATGTGTGCAAAGTGGTGATTCAGGGCAATGTCCTTTGGAGCCATGACCACCAGTGACAATCATCATCATGAATGGTCTGGTCTTGTCAGGTTTCCGCTGAATTAGCCTTGGTGTGTTTTAGTCTACAGTACTGTATTTTAGTTTAGCCTGCTTTCCTTTTGGGCAGTCAGTCAGTGCAGAAACTTTGAAAAGAGGGAAATGAGCGACCGAGCGAATGGCGAGAACGCTATCGTCCGTCTCGCAGAGCAACAACGCGACGCTCAAGCGGACGAACCGACATGCACAGTACGTTTCATGTCCCCTGCTTGCGAACAGGGCGTGCGGTTGCCGTTCCTGACGTATTCTCTTATAGATCTGTGGGCGCTTCGGCGAGTACATTTGCGACCTCACCGATGAAGATGTATGCAGCCTGGAATGCCGTGATATCACAAGGGAGCGCCACCGCGCCGAGAACGACAAGAAGGAAACTCAAAGCAGTCCGCCAGAATCAGAGAACCGCAAGAGACCGCCGCCACCGTCAGCGTCAGCTGACGATTCAGCCGAAAGAGTGGAGTGGTCTCGAGCAGCAGAGGCACGGAAGCGACTCCACATCCGCGTGGAGAACTGTGGCGCGCCATTATCAGCACCGCCTCCATCGTTATGCAGCACTTTTGATGCGCTGCCTGATCAGCTCAAGGCGAATATGGCAGCCAGGGGCTTGGCGTTTCCGACACCCGTGCAAATGCAGACCATCCCTGTGGTCCGCGCAGGCCACCATGCGCTCGTGAGCGCACCGACAGGAACAGGCAAGACAGCGGCGTTCCTTGTACCCATCGTGTGGCAAATCATGGAGAGGCAACATGGCAAAGAACAAGGTGCCTTGCCGCTCGCGCTTGTACTCGCACCGATCCGTGAGCTAGCGATTCAAATCGAAGACGATGCCAAGACGCTCATGAAAGGCATTCTGAACATGAAGACGGCGCTTGTCGTCGGTGGGTTACCCATGCCTCCGCAGCTGCACCGCCTTCGCCAAGGCGTGCAACTTGTCGTGGCCACACCTGGTCGCTTGCTGGAGGTACTGGCTCATCACTCGGGCGGGGGTTTGTTGGATGCTGTACGTTGCTGTGTGGTGGACGAAGTCGACTTAATGGTCAGCATCGGCTTCCTCGACACCATCACACAGATATTTGCCCACTTGGAGACCACTCTGCCCGAGTTCCAATTGGTTTGTACCAGTGCGACGATCTCGGAACGAGTGGAACAAGTTGTGGCCAGTTTATTGGGCGTGACGACGCCATCGTACGTGCGCATCCAAGTCGGAGCCGAACGAGTGGCTGGAGGTGGAGCAGCCGAGCAAACAACGATCACAACGAATGCCAATATCGATCAGTCGATTCAATGGGTCGAAGAAAATGCCAAAAAGGGGGAGCTCTTCCGGATGCTGGAAACGCATCAAACGCAAGCAATGGTACGTGCATCTTTAGTTATGGGGAGATATCTATAAAAAATCGCCACACACTCACGAATTTTTTTTTTTTTCCCCAGTTAGTGTTTGTGGACTCACGACCCGGTGCGGATTTACTTGCTGATGCAATTCAAAAGAAGTGCACTGCTCGATCAAAAACTAAAGCAGCAGCCAGCAGCTTCCACGCTGGCAAGTCGCAGCGGGAGCGGCTTCAAATTCTGGAAGATTTTGTGAACGAAGATGTTCGGATTTTAGTGTCGACCAATGTACTCGGTCGAGGGATCGATTTACTCACAGTGGATCACGTCGTGGTGTTTGACGCGCCAAAGGCCATTGAAGAATACGTCCATCTCATTGGCCGCGCCGGACGCGATGCGCCATTTGACGATCCTGACCATTCTGACCAACACCGTGGGAAATCGACCATGTTTGTGAATGGAAAGGATGCGGCACTGTTCAGTGCTCTTGTTCAGATGTTCCGGCGAACCCACGGGCGTTTGCCCGAGCAAATCTACACGACACTACGAGCCCAGCGGGTGCGAACCCCTCAGCCTGTACCTGTCGCTGTCGACGATGCGAAGCGCGCGTTCTCTGTGATGAAAGAGCTGGATGGGAGCGATTTGTTTGGTCGTGTCAACGCGTGGGGAGTGTGGAAAGACATGAACAAGAGGTTTCGCGTGGACGAGCATTCGTAGTGAACAACTTGAAGGATCTTAAAGTCATCGGAAATCATTGAAAAAAGTCGCTGCGTGCTGAAGCCATCACTGATACCAGGGCACTGTGAGCATTCACGTGTTGTCCGCCAGGTGGCTGCTTTATTGCTCACCCAGGTGATCAACGCTTCATGGTTTCCTGGACCCTGCGGATTCTCCCCGTGCTCAAGCAAACAAACACATTATTTTGTGCCATCCGCCATTCATGCATGTCGATCAGACAGCAATATCCGATACGACCATGACGAATCTGGTGGATCTATCTATCATCGCTCCAGCCACGAAAATTTTGCAGGGTGGATCCAGTTCGCCAGAGTCAAAACGCTGTCAGCGTTCAGTCCCACTTTGTGCAGTCGTGTCGGGCATGGCTACTAGGGAAATGGCTGCCTTCTGTCGTCGCCACAACTTTTGAAGAAAATCCCAACGTGTCGCCACACATCGCGCCGGCACTGGGCGAATCGTAGACTTGCGACGCCGGGGGTCATTATCGTAGGCGACGGCGCCGTCCAGGACACACAAGACATCGTTCGGAACGGTCGTTAGCCGCCATAGCACACGCAGTGTCAAGGTGAAGGCGGTCACAAAGCAGTTGTAGAACACGGGGATCACGGTGAACGCGACAGGATGACCAACGACAAGACCCGACCACACGACGCGATCACGGATGGTGGTTGACTCGGAGAAGGCGATCGTGTAGATGACAGCGAGTGATGCGATCGTGCAGAGTGTGAGTACGAAGGCGGCGTACCGGATATGGAAGCCAAGTCGGATCCGTACGAAGGGTGTGAGCGCATCCAGGCAGAGTACCCAGTGGATCCAAACCCACGATGTCGTGGCGAGGAGCACGCAGCGAAGAGACCATTGGAAGAGATCACAGACGCATAGATGCGCGACGGAGATTTGAGTGGCGAGGAAGAAGAAGTCAAACGACGTGACGATTGCCTTGAGCAAGCGGCGGTGGAAGAGACTTGCGAACAGTCCACAATACGTGACGGAGCAAACAAGAGCAA
>JAADWJ010000477.1:0-18052 GCA_023336165.1 Pythium monospermum
AAGCCTCTTGGAGGTGAGCAGCTCTCGCGCGGCAGTGAGACCGGCGACACCGGCGCCGATGACCGCGACACGATAGGACGATCGTAGCGACGACGATGCAGCTGTCTGCATTCTGTTGCTCGCTTCTTCGATTCGAGGCGGGCCCGGTGTCGATGTGTCAATTGTGGTTCGCGCGCGCATGCCAACACCACTTGATCTGATACGTCGGATAATTTCTGGGACGGTATCAGACTCAGATGGGCTCCACATGGCTACACACCGTCTGAGCTGCCTGATCTTTGGCTTGTGTCTCATGCTATTAGGCCCAGGCGATGCTTGATGTCCTTGTTTGTGATGGAGGTAGTGGAGGTGGTGCAGCCAACGCAGAGTAGCTGGTGCCCTGATTCGCGTCACCCAATGTCCATTCATCACAGTATCCTGCAGTTGGCGGGATCACATTGCCCATGAAGCCGACACGGGCGCGCAAGATACTGGTTCGTGGGTCCAGCACCACGCCAAAGTCAAATAAGATGGGCATCGCGATGTACACGTGGCCATTTGCATGGATCTCCATCTCGTAACTGTTGCGGACGAGGCTCTTGGCTCGAATGGGCACACCGAGTAGCTGCTCGGTTGCATGGGCAGGCGCGTATACAACAGTTTCAGTTGGGTTGTCGCCCAGTTGACCCAAGTTGCTTGGCACGTCGACTTGGACAGAAGATCTCCTGTGGTGCCAGCGGCGGCAACGGCGACGACACTCCAAGTAGCACAGCTTGACTACGAGAAACACAAACAGAGCAAGGATACTGCGGTACAAAATGCGAACCAAAGGCCCATAGATGATCGCTAAGATCTGTAAACTCGTACGCGTGTGTCCGCCGCCCAGTCCGACACCGCCTTGGTCGTCATCGTACACATCCGCAAAGCCCACATGGCCACTTGAACACGACACGTTGTCTAACAGCCGCTGTTTTTCCACCGCGTACTTTTTCTCGCCCATGGAAAACAAATCGCCACGATGAACAAACGCCACACAAGCGCCAATGGCCATGAGCTCGGCAGTGGTGACAAAAGTTCGTCGAGCGAATGCGTACGCCCACCGGCTGCGCAGTTGGACGATACAATCCCAGAGCGCGTTGAAAGAGATCAGCAGCAACACCCAGACGCGAATCGACGACAGGTACGCGAGTGTTTTGCCCCTCGCTGAGCTGGACCACGTCCACACCACGGCG
Source organism: Pythium monospermum (assembly GCA_023336165.1). Classification (NCBI taxonomy): domain Eukaryota; phylum Oomycota; class Peronosporomycetes; order Pythiales; family Pythiaceae; genus Pythium; species Pythium monospermum. The sequence goes on from JAADWJ010000477.1 coordinate 1,212, forward strand.
TTGGGCAAGATAATGAGCCACGAGGTCAACTCAGTATCGTGAGGAAAACCACCGGTTTGCTGCGGTACAATGCCCGTGAAAAAATGGAAAAGTAGTTGCCACGGCCGCAATCAAAGTTTGGAATGCCCCGGTGGCTTGTGCCTCGAAACGCAGGCAGCAAGATGACGTGAGCGATTTCGATCGATACGTTAATGTGGAGAACCGCGAGAAACAAGTGGCAGGATGAGCAGCACGCAGTTGCTGAGCAGCGCAACGTTTCGTTTGAACCGCGCGATCTTGACGCACCCCATTGAGTGTGGAGGGGACAGAGAGTGAGACTTGCTTGATGGTGCAGCCGCACTCCGCTGGCGTTATAGTAGCGTTGCCACGGTCGCATGCGCCTTGGAGGGTTGTTGAAGCGGCATCGATCCCCAGGATTAATAGGTGCTGTGCAAACCACTCACATGCGCAGTACCGATACACTCATAAATAGCATTCAAAATAGCTTCAGTGGGTCCGCTGCAGGGAGAAACAATAAATAGCTCGAAGCGACCACACACAAAGCGCTGATGTTGGTGCCTGATCGCGACCAATGTGGTGCTATATTGCTCACGACTGTCAACTTAATTCGATCGATTCGACACCGCAAGAGGTGCTCTATGCCATCAACTACAAGTTTCCATTGTGAGCACGCAGGCGTGTTGATGGGTGGAACATTCCTCTTACTTCGCGAGCGGAGCTCGGTGCGTTTCCGTCATGTCTGCTCGAAATCGTGCATTTCTGACCAAAAATGACAACCAACTCAGACTCAGACGCAGACTCAGATGTACAGTCATCAGAAACCGGTAGAAAACTGGTTTTCCACCAACAACCACGCAACGAGAAAATCAAGCTGTTTCCATCCGACATAAGTGACGGGAGTGTCTGATATTGGGGTGTGCGATTCTCTGACCGCCGCCCACGACACGCTCTCGTGGTGCCCTCGCTGTTCTCCTGAGGAGGACGACGCGCAGTTACGTACACACAGGACACAGCAGCCATCGAATTCACCACTGTATCTACGGCATTATCTCATTCCTCACCGCAAGGAGCGCGCGCAGAGTGATCGTGAGTTTGAACTCCCATCATGGCGACCTCCATGTCGCCGTCCTCGGCCGTGACGTCATCATCCGCCACACAGCGCAGTGTCGTGACGCTGCAACAACTCTCCTCGTTCGCGATGCGCAATCTCGCAATCCCTGGAAGTGGCTCTGGGGAACTCATGGATCTCTACTTCAAACTAGGTTTGTTGTTGGCTCTTATCACACCACGGGGGTACACACAAATAAGAATCTTATCTTCCCCTCTCTCTCTCCACCATTTTGTACAGTCATCGATGGTCACGTTGTCTATGTGAGTGAGATCGTCCGCAACACGCTCAACCCTGTGTGGATGCCCTTTGAACCGGAGACGCTCGCGCATGTGTCGCGCGATTTTGACGGCACCCACCACCCGCATATCACGCAATTGTTTTGTGGCACAAGCTTCCTCATCGTGGTCGTCCGTGTGCGCAATTACAAGCTGGCGCGTCGGAAATCTGCTGCGTTAGCTGGCAAAATCATGGCCGACGAAGGTGGTGACGCCGAAGCGGAAGCGGCGGACGACAACAGCGGCGGCAGTGGCGAACTTGTCGAGCAGAAACAGTCCATGGCCAAGCAGCAAACAAGCGAACCCACGACGGGTTTTGTGTTTTCAGGTGTGAATAAGACCAGCAGCAGGCGTGGTTTTGACTATGATGACGAGGAGGCAGAGGAGGAAGAAGAGGAGCAAGGGGCGGACGGCAATGACGACAACCAAGAGAAGAAAAAGCACCAGGAGGCAGTACCGGCTGCAGCAACAACAGCAGCAGTCGTCCAAACAGGCGCTTGCACAGCGTTGGCCAAGTCAACGCTGGCGGTCCAGCCCCACCCGACGGGTCCGGCGGCTCTCTTTGAAGAGGATATCCTTCATATCGCGTTCAACATCCGTGAACTGGATCCGCTGCCCATTGGCCTCACTGAGATCGCCAATTTGCCGCTGAATACGTGCCTTTTGGAGTTTAACGGCCGCATTTTTGTCAAGCGCGAAGTCGTCGAACTCCTAGTGGAAATGGGTGTGATCTCTGCCAAGCATTCGCGTCGCAAAGGCTCGGCGATCCAATTGAAGGAGTACTCTCTCCACGATGGGCTGGACAATTTGGAACGAATACGCGCACTCAAGAAACACGTCGACGATGTGACCGACCGCAATGCTGCACTGCAAGAAACCATCAAGCAAAAGCTCGCAGAAGCCGAGGCATCGGTCCATAAAGACCACCAACGGGTCGCGGTCCAAGAGCGGATACAATCACTGCGTCGCCAAATTTCTGATAAAAGCAATGCGCTTTCACGGGTCAAAGCAGTGATGCAAGACGAACGACGCACGTTTGAAACGGATATCCATATCCCCAAGGCGCTCTTGAGTATGATGCAAATGAGCAGCCGGTACAAAGACGAAAAGCAAGGCATCTTGGAAAGGCGATGTGAAGTGCTCCGCGCTGCCCATAAAATACGATCCCGCCAAGCGATGCTGGTCAAAGAGCTCGGTGCCGTGTACCCGATCGAGTACGTGGGCGCCGGTGAGTACACGATCCGCGGCATCAAGATCACGAATTCAGATTTGACCATCGCCGGACGAGCCGATGAAGAGCAGCTCACGACGGCACTTGGGTACATGGCCCATTTGGTGTTCATGCTGAGCAAGTACTTGCATGTGAATTTGAGGTACAAGATCATCCCGTACTCGTCGCGGTCGTACTTGAAAGACGATATCAATGACCCCCATGGCGAGTACCCGTTGTACCGGAAGGGAGTCGAGCGCGAGCGGTTTGAACGCGCGATTTTCTTTTTGCGCAAGAACGTGGAGCAGGTATTAACACCACGAGTAGTAGGAGAAGAGGTGCTGGCTGTTGCTGACCACATTGTGTGTTGTATAGCTTTTATTTGCACGTGGCCTGGATCCAACGCAAGGAAACCCACTGTTGGGGCGGTTGAAGACGCTCACTGAGGCCGAAGTCACGTGGCTCGCTGCGGAGCATGACGTGGGTGTTGCGCCACCGGTGCCAGAGGCGATGCCACCACCAGCACCACCAGCAGCAGCAGCAGCAGCAGCAGGCGTACAGCGATAGAAGGCAGACACAAAGAGAGGAAAGAGATGAGAGGAAGTGAGGAGAGGGGCGAGGGAGGGGTGGCAGGAAAATGAACAAAGTGGTGTCAATAGTGATCGCGGTGTTATACGTGCATTACAACTTGGCGCCGACGACTTTTGGGGAATGGGTCTTGTACCAGTGGCGCGCGATATCTTCGCGGCGGCAGACCCACGTTTCGTCTTGGAACGTGTGAATGTAATCCAAAAATTTCATCAGCGCGGCGATGCGGCCCGGGTGGCCGACCACGCGGCAGTGTAAGCCGATGGACATCATCTTGGGGCTTCCGGCGCGCCCTTCGGCCAGCAAAACGTCGAAAGTGTCCTTGAGGTAGGTGAAAAACTGGTCGCCACTGTTGAATCCTTGGAAAGACACAAACTTCATGTCATTATTGGTCAACGTGTACGGGATCACAAGGTGGGGGCGGCCAAAGTCATTGTTCCAGTAGGGAAGATCGTCGTTGTACGCGTCGGCATCGTACAGGAAGCTTCCTTCTTCCACGACCAGGCGCCGCGTGGTAACATTGGGCTTGCCTTGGTAAATGCCCACGGGCTTCTTGCCGATGAGGCGCTCGTGGATCTCAATGGTCTTGCGAATATGCTCGCGCTCGGTGGCTTCGTCGACATTTTGGTAATCGATCCAACGGTACCCGTGGCTTGCGACTTCCCATCCGGACTCGAGCATGGCCTTGGCGGCCTCTGGATTTTTTTCCAGCGCAAGGCCGACGGCGTACACTGTCACGGGCAGTTTCCGCTCGGTGAACAACCGGTGCAATCGCCAAAAGCCAGCACGGCTGCCGTATTCATAGAGCGACTCCATGTTCACATGGCGCTCGCCAATGTACGAGGATGCACCCACGATATCCGAGAGCAAGTGCTCCGAGCCACGGTCGCCGTTGAGGATACAGTTCTCGCCGCCTTCTTCGTAGTTGATGACAAACTGCACCGCGAGTTTCTTACCGCCAGGCCATTTTGGGTCAAAGCCATGGCGGCCGTAGCCGATGAGATCACGTGGAGGTTGCGATGCCATTGAGGGTGGAGAAGAGAAGGAAGAGGTGACGTTGCCGAGCGCGTTCGAAGTTGGTGAATGCGAATTCTCTCTTCAATTGCAACGTTGGTGAACGTGAATGTGAAGAGCCACAGCTGTATGCAACCGTCTTTAGCAGAAGCATCACAGGTTACACCGTAACCAGATTTAAGAGGTGTCGCGTACTTTACCGGATAGATTTGGTACGCGATCTTTTTGGATGCCTGGCAAAAAGGGGAAGAAGAAACAGGAAAAGGATCGCAGAGGAAAGCAAGCCAAAGCAATCTTCCACGCTACGCGCTTCGCCAACGAGAGCGCCCCCTCCACACCACACCACAACACCAAGTGAAAAAGTAAACAAAGATGGCGGGTGACGGATACGATCGTCATATCACTATCTTCTCGCCAGAAGGCCGCCTCTACCAAATTGGTAAACGAGCAGCTCATTTTCTCCCTACAAAGTGTCGATCGGCGTCTGACTTTCGGATTTGCGTGTGTATGTGTGTGTGTACAGAGTATGCATTTAATGCTGCGAAGGAGTGCGGTTTGACCTCGATCGGCGTGCGTGGTAAGGACAGCGTTGTCTTTGTGACGCAAAAGAAAGTTCAGGTATGCTCCTCACACAATACACACTGCATTGCAAAAAGCACACACGATAAACCATATAACCACGGCATCAAAATCACTGACAATCTCGATGGGAATTGTACTCCTTAGGACAAGCTGATTGAGCCTGATTCGGTCACGAGCGTCTTCCAGATCACGCCAGAACTTGGCGCGTTGGTCACAGGCTTGCCAGGTACCACATTCATTCATCACTTGCTTATCTCCATGCGCAAGAGCAGACCCGCACTCTTTTCGGTTTGACTGACTAACTGACTCGCCTGGGATACATATATAACAGCGGATGCTCGTGCGCAAGTGCAGCGTCTCCGTTACGAAGCCAACGAGTTTGAGAACAAGTTTGGCTACAAAGTGCCTCCGCATGTGCTGGCCAAGCGCATCGCCGATGTCGCGCAAGTGTACACGCAGCATGCGTCCATGCGCGCGTTCGGTGTGATCACGTTCTTGATCGGTGTCGATGAGGAAAAAGGACCACAGCTTTTCAAGATTGACCCTGCCGGCCACTACTGGGGGTACAAGGCAACCTCGGCTGGAACCAAAGAACAAGAAGCACAGAACTACTTGGAGAAGAAGATCAAGGCCAACCCTGCCATGGACTTGGAGACCACGCTCCACACGGCGATCACCTGTCTGCAGACCGTTCTTTCCGCGGATTTCCGTCCAAATGAACTGGAAGTCGGCATTGTCGTCAAGGGAGAACGATTCCGCAAGCTGACCGAGGACGAAATTGAAGTGCACCTGACGGCGATCAGTGAGCGAGACTAGGCAGCCGCATACGCAAGAAAAACAGTACAAAAAGCGGTTGGATAACATCGATATAACGCAGAAAACACGGATCGCCTGGGCTGTATTCACATGCGACATCATGATCCATTTTTCATAGAGAGCTCTAATAAAAAATTCACGGTGCGAAATCTACCGGTACCAAACCGGTAGATTTGTGCCGTTGTTGCATCGTCTCATACACAATTAACTTATTCTAGTGGGTGTCGTTTCACCCAAGCAAAATTGAAAGCGGAAACGGACAAAAAGAGTGAGCAGCAAGCCGATTTAGAGCACAGAGAGAGGAAGCAAGAGCAAGACCAACGACGCTCCCAAGACAACACCACACACACGCACACACATACAACAAGAAGAACTCATCATGTCTGCCCCTGTCGATGCATCCCTTATCCATAAGCCCACGCTGTGGGGCTTTATCAGCAACAACATGGGCTGGACATTCAATTTGTTGGCCACGCATGCCATGTTCTGGGCCGTGGGCTTCCCCGTCGCGCTGGACTACGGGTACTCGAGCAAAAACTACAACGAAAAAGGAGGCATCCCATCCGGATCGGAAGGCTCGGGCTCGTTTGTGGTCACGATCTTCATTTGTTTGTTGTGCACGCTGATCTACGTCATTCGCCTCGTTGCGTACATGCGCGGCCAAGTCAGCCACGAAGACTAGGAGAAAAAACAAAAAAGACAAGACCAGCATCCATTCTGCGCGCGACTACTGCTGCAGTAGTGTGCTATACATACATACCTCCACAGCCAAACAAGCGTTTTGGAGGCGGCAGCATGGTTTTTTAACAAATATATATATCGATAACAACATCCTTCTTGAGCTCCTGGTGTGACCACTTTTGACCACTGGCCATCAAGCCCCAAGAGAGTCAACTACACACAAGCCAATCGACGTTGAACAAATACCCAAGGCCACCAGATAACATGTTTCTGTTGTGTGCTCCAGTTTTTGTCGCTCTCTTCCTGTCCTTCTTCCTCTCTACACTTGACCACACGACCAACCACAAAAAATAAAAGAAAAGACAACGTTTCCCTCTTTTTTTCTCTCTCTTAAAACTGCAATCTCTTGGCGATCGGCGGCGTCGCAACCGCCGTCAAGGCGCGCGGTCTTGAGTTCGTTGTTGGCGTGCCAGTATTACTACCAGTACCTGCCATCGCACTGTTACTCCCACTACTCCCATTCCCATTCCCATTACTGGACGCTGGCGTCATCGTCGTCGTCGTTTCTGCTCGGCTCTTGATCTGCCGCGTCGGCGCGCCCAACTCACACTGGCTCACATTCTGCGCAAACCGCAAACTGCAGACCGACTCATCCACCGAGCCGACGGTCGGTGACAAGTTCACCATCATCAGCGTCTTGCCATCGCCCGACAGTGCTGGCTGTAACGCATACGTGAGCTTGCTGTTCCTGTAGGGGACGTGCGCGGCCTTTTTCGCAAGCGCTTGGAAAACGTCGGCCAATGAACTCAGCGATTTGTTGATAAACTGCGCTTCTTTCAAGCGATCGCCCGTGGCATTCGACCGGCTGAGCCGTTCACTGCCAGCCAAATCCACGAGGCTCAAGGACCCGTGGACTTCAGTGTTTTGCGCTTCATTCACCCCACGGATTTGGAGCCCAAAGATACTGTGGGAACGAGACGAATGCGCATTCATATCGGTCTTATCCACCGACCGGTTGCACGCGGCTAAATTCACAATCTCATCCAATTGCCTCTCGGCAACTTGGAAATTGATTTCCACTTTTGTCAGTCCTTCCACGTAATTTTTACCACGTTTATCCGTGCGAATTGTGAACTTTTTACCCTCGTTTTCTTGGTAATTTTGGCGATTTGTTGATGAAGAGCTCGTTAATAAATCACGAATCGTTTCGTTATAAATTTCGAAAAAAGTCGCTTCCAACGTGTACACCCACCCACGCAACGACAACTCACGACAGGTCGCAATGATCAGCTGAAAGGCGCGTGGGATCATCCCCCTCAGTTGGTTTTTGCCACTTCCTTGCATCGTATGGGTCTTCCCAGAGCCTGTCTGGCCATAGGCAAAGAGACACACGTTGTAGCCGTCCATGGCCGACTGGATAAAATCGGAAACGTCTTTAAAAACGGATTCTTGGGTCTCCGACTGGCCGTACACTTTATCAAAGGCAAACGTATAAAACTGCCTTTTTTCCTCATTTTTAGTGGTAATCGTACCACCAAAAGAATCACATTTCACTGCCGATTGGGGCGAATCCGCTTGGGCTTCGGCGCCATCCGATTTCAAAAAAGGACGAAGCCGCACGTGGACGCGGATATTGCCACGAAGTTCTTGGATGGTATTGTGGAGTTGTTTGCGGATCACCAGGCTTTCGTACAATTGCTTTTCTAATTCGTCGATTTGGTCCGTTTTAATCAAAAGCTCTTGGCGCACACTGAGCAGCTCATCGGTGACTTGTTGAAGCCTCTTGTCGTCTTGCTCAGTCGCCGCACCCATAGAAGACAATGGCACTGACACCACCAGTGGTGCCATGCTGCCATTGCTACTGCCACTGGCCGCGCCACTGGCGCCACTACCACCACTTCTCAACAAGAGCCTGTTTTGCGCATGTAATGCTCTCATTTCTGCCGCGACCACGACATTTCGTTTCTCAAAATTCACTTTTTGTTCTTCCATTTTGGCTTCATGGGTGGCCTGCAAGGCCACCATTTGAGCATACAACGCCGTATTTTCCACGGTCAGTTGCTCCACATTCACTTGAAATTGCTCTCGTCGTGATTTTTCATCGTCAAATTTGGTTTCCACTTGAATTATTTTATCATGGAAAACTTGTTTTTCCAATTCCAAAGTTTTCGTTTTTTGGACACAATTTTCATTTTCTTGTTTCACATGGTCCAGTTGTGTTTTATGGTCAATCAACACTTCCTGTAGTTTCTTGATATTTGCATTTGCAATTGCCAAATCTTCGGTTAGCGCGCGATTTTGTTTCGCTAAATCGGTGGTTTTTTCCCAAAAACTCGAACTATTTCGAATTTCATCTTGCACGTGAAGTTGTTCTTTTAAAAAATTCAATTCGTATTGTAACGACGCCATTTCAATGTCATTTTGCTTGGTTTTCAATTGGAAAGCCACATTTTCATCTCTCAATGCTTTGAAAGCGTCATCTTTTTCATGTTTTGTGTCGGTCACGAGCTTGGACGTGGTCATCATGGACACGGAGGCACGCTCGCGTTCGGTTTGTAGCGCGGTTTCATGTTCCGCGAGCTTTTCAGCAAAGCGTAATTTCCATTTTTCTTCAATTTTCTCGGTCGCCGTGCGAAGCATTTCATGGACAAACGCTGAAAGAGACGTGTCACTGGCTCCACTGGCTCCACTGAGACTGCTGTTGCTGAAGCGGCGTTCCAGTTGGGCGGCAAGAGGAGGAGCTGGAGGAGGAGATAGAGGAGAAGCTCTTGGCGGAGCGGTGGCGTCTCGGTCTTCGGTATCGTCATTGTCTTCCACGGGTTGGGAGGCCAGTCGATCAAACTCTTGAGCTGCTGTTGCTGCGTGGTCGTCCTCTGCTGTGGCTGTAGCGGTGGCCTCGTTGTTGCTGTTGCTGCTGCTGCTGGCGACGGCTACAGAGAGCGATTCGACTTGGTGCATCAACTGGTCATTCATGACCCGCAGCTGCGCCATTTCGTCAAAATGGTCGTCTTGCTGCCGCTGGAGCACTTCACAGGCGAGCATCAGTGCCACACTGTGCTCACTGAGCGTCTTCATGCCGCCTTTGAGCCGTCGCACTTCCATTTCGCCACCAGCGCCGCCACGCACGGGCGACGGCGGCATCGCCCCACTATTGGATGAGGATGACGAAGAAGGCCTGAGCAGTTGCTGGACGCCTTGTTCGGCCAGCACGTACTGCTGCTTGAGCTGCTTGACCAGTACCGCGTCCACGCGTGCGTCCTTGATATGCTCTTTCGAGGCCATCAACAGTTTGTGCATCACGGAAACCCGTGGCGGTGGGATCCCTCCAGTGGCTGCATTTGCTCCTCCAGATGACGACGTCTTAGCGGGCGATGCACGCCCAGAGGAGGATCGCGTGGTTGCGGTCGCAGCGCTGCTGGTGGTGGTGGTAGTCGTCGTGGCTCTTGCGGAAGAAGCTGTCGTCTTGGAAGAGGAGGCTGAGGATGACGAGGCCGTCGCCGTGAGCGCAGTCGTGCTTCTTGTTCTGGACAGCCGAGAGGACGATGACGATGTTGCTGCTGATGCTGACGATGGTGTTTTTGTGGAGGATGACGTCGCTGCGCCTCCTGTGGCTGACAACGACCTGGCCGACGCGTTGGATACGATTGACGAAGAGTTTGATGGCGTCGACGCGACCGATGCGACCGAGGACACGGAAGACGAATTCGATGCGATGGAGTCTCGGCGGCGCCGTGGCGGCGTGAGCAAGATCGACGGAGTGATCAGCTCCGAGCCGACAGCAGCAGCAGAAGCAGACCCAACAGCAACAGCAGCACCGCTCATACTGCTGCTACTGCTAGTCAGAGTCGTCTGGCTTTGGGTTCTTGTGAGCGATGCCTTGCGCGCGGCCGCGGACGCCGCGGGCACCGTGCGGTGGATCACGCCATCCTCTACGTTCCCATTACTTCCGGACATTCGCGCCTTCACGGATTGCGCGTACGCTCGCCGCGTCTCCACTGACGACAGCTTTTTCGACTTGCCGACGCTCTCCACCGAACTGTTACTTCCGCCAGAGCTGCTCATGGTCGTGTGGGCTTTCGCACCACCGAGCTCCAACGTTGAATTCGCGCGGCGGATGCCAACGATGGGGCGCGTCACACCAAATCGTTGGGCGGCACCTGCGTCAATGGGGATGGCGCTCGGAACGCGTTCCAGTTGTTGGCGCGCTTTGCTTTCTCGGATCGGCGTGCGTGGAGATCCTGGCGTGGAATGGGTGATATCGTTCAGCGGCGACGAAGACGACGAGCCGAGCGATTGCGTCGATGTTGTCGAGTCTGCGCACGAGAGGATGGAATCCGAGTCGCAGCGCACTTTCATACACGTGAGTTGGTTCTCCAGCTCTTCTAATCGCGCGAGCTCCGCGTCGACACTGAGTGGGGTGGTTTCCATCATCGCGTCTGATGGCGCAAGACTTTCGGCCATTTCTTCGTTGTTGCTGCTCGCACTCATCGTGGAAAAATCAACTCTTTTTTGGCGGATGGATGCTCGTCGAGAGCTCTCACTTCGTTGGCCAATCAATCAATCAAAATGCGCCTTGCGTCGCAGCCTTTGCTTTGCAGTAGCTCGCCACAACTTGTGACTCACAAAGGCAGCGCCGTGCAACGCGTGATCCCTTTCAAAAAATGGCGCAGTTCAGTCCAAATGTATTTTTGGACGGAATGGAAGGTGATCTGCTCGTTCGATCGAAGAGCTCACTGGAGTTTTTTGTTGTTGTTGTTGATTGGCTCGAACGTTGGCGATGTACCAACGTTGGAAGTTGGCGGGTGTACCAACGTTTGGAGGTTGGCGTTGGTTGTTTGCCGTCCTCTCGTGTGACGCTTCTCGTCTGGCACAAGCAATCCTGGTGCAAGACGTTCGCTACGTTGCCTTGCCAGTTACAGACGAGCCGAAGAAGGCTTTTTGTTTGCTTGGACCAAGCAAGAAGGAATGTCGTTAACACCCCTCAACATTCAAATATTTGAATTTTAATATACTGAAATCGAGTCAAAGGATGTTAAAGGTCAACAGTTGGCAAATGTGGATGTTGGGAGATTCATAATGGGAATTACCAAAACAAGGTGATGACAACTCATCGTTTCTCAGAGACTGCAATACACGACATCACATGCGCTTGCACTGGGATGATCCCATTGGGATCACCACTGTGTGTCTGGTTCTGTATGCGGCAGTACTAGAGATCGTTGTCTCGGATGTATCGGTTGCCTTCACTCTCTTTGATTTCAGCACTGGACATTTGATAAGAATGAGTGAGTGTCAGTGATCGAGAGCATCAACCAGACCAGCATCTCCCTCCAAGATATCCACTCACCGATATCGGCCGACGGTGAGAACGCCACGATTGTTCTTGGGCTCAGCCGCCAGCACTTTCGTAGGTTGCTCATTGGTCGTGTTGGAATCGTCTTGGTTGTTCTCCCTTTCACCCAGTGCAGCTCCTTTGCCGAAACGCTGGCTGAGTCCAAGCGCGAGCTTCTCATCAATGACTTTGATGCACCCGTCACACACTCGGCAGTCTTCATCGGCGACTCTTTCTGGCGTGATATCCTGTCAAGTAAAGTCATGAACAGTTGTGATGTGAGCACTTTGGATGACATCCACACCTCCAACCATAACGTTATCCATAAACGGCATTACCTTGTAAATAAACCGCGTACGACTCCCCGAGCATGGGTCGCACACAATTGCACCGCAACGGCGGCAGTGGTGCTTGCGATTCCAGAAGGTGAAGTCGCCACGACACAACATACACTGGTTCACCGCAACATCAGGAACCCACTGTCCATCTTTCTGCAATGCGACGGCGACAACTTCCTCAGTGAACAAATGCCGCAACGAAAAAGAACAACGAACATATTCACCGTTGTCATGTTGATCTTACCATGTGGGTGCGCCATGAGCTCTCCAGAGGGTCCTTGGAGCGCATCGTGCGCAAATGTGGCGCAGTGGTGGAGCTGCTCATGGTTTTTCTTCTTTTTCTTTGGGAAAGGTCAGTTTTTTCAAGTTGGGAGAATCTTTACCAGTTTTATACCGGTATTTTTCCATATCCATGGATGCATTAGTGTGGGCCACATCAATTTTGTGGGTGACATTATTATTTGGCTTGAAGTTGCCATCTTTATGACCTAGCGATTGCCAGACGTACGCTATCGCACTGCCCACTAGCACTGGTGCAAACTAGTTGCTCACATCTTCTGTCTCTTGTTGGGGACCTCTGCGTTCGCACCAGTCTGGAACTGGCGGTCCCCCGCATCGCCCAGTCCTGGGAAAATGTAACCTTCCTGAAAAACACAAAACAGTCCCCCAAGTCAATACCAGAACAACAGATTCAGGAGCTCATCATCAGAGGATGTTGTCGCCTACCTCCGTAAGCGCATCGTCAATCGCAGCGACGACCACTTCCACATCTGGGTGCGTCGCAAACAACTCCTGGAGACCTATACAAATGGTCCGCTGTGGCATTGGAAAAGAGCTCTCCATAGGAAACAGATCAATGTGCAAACGTACCTGGCTTGGAAGCAATCGCACTGATGACCTTGATCTTTGTCACGCCCCACGTCTTGAGGACAGCGATGGTGGCAATGATCGTACCAGCTGAGTATCAATGTAAACATGCATATTCAGTTCATGACCTTCTTTCCTGAGTGAGGCCAAACTACAGTCCGCACCTGTCGCGATTACGGGCTCCAACACGATCGCCACATCGTGGAGGCATTCCTTGGGCAACTTGTTGTAGTACTGCACTGGCAACAGCGAGTGCTTGTTGCGGTACATGCCTGTTTTGTATGAATTCAAGCGTCAGTTGAATTATTCTGGCCAAACTGAAGGGAGCGTCGTGCTCGTTCTTACCAATGTGATGCACGGCAGCGTTTGGCAACAGCTCCAGCATTGGGTCCACCTGTTGTAAGTCACAGACGAAAATCAGCCCAGTTACGATTTTTTCGGCGCGAAAACTGTGTCGCCACTTCACCATTCCCAAACCAGCGCGCAAGATCGGCACAAGCGCCACGGTCGTCGTGAGCTCGGCTCCTTCGAAATCACCTACTGGTGTCTGCATAACACAACCACAAATGGGGCCATTGGATGGTGCCATTGGTGTCAGCCCCGCTGCCTACCCAAAGGAGGTCAAAGTGCGACCCGCGCGCGTACCTTGATCTGCTTTGGCTGCGTCTCCAAGTCATGCGTCGCCTCGTAACTAACGAAGCAATCATCAAATCAGCCCATGTCCAATTTCAGGTACCAGTACGGATTGCACCATAGCACACACACACACACGCACCCGAGGTAGAACGTCAGCTCGCGCAACACGTGGCGGAAGACCGTGCTGTCGGTGCGCGCATCGCGCAGCTTCGTGAGCTTGTGGCTGAGCACAGGGTGCGAGGTGCACCAGACCTTGGAGTCCGCGGGCAGACTGTACTTGGCGTTGTCGACGCGCGTATCGCTCTGCATTTTGTATTTTGTGTTTTGTGTTCTGCGGTGCTGTTCTGTTCTGTTGGAAAGTTGGCGAATGCAAGTTTTTGTTTTGTTCTGTTGGATCTTTTTGTTCTTTGTGAATGCGAACAACAACGATGACTTTGTGAATGCGTGCTTTCCCAACGTTGGCTCCCGGCTCCCCTCTTGAAGCAAAAGAGGATGAGGAGAACAGTCGCCATCTTGGAGGGGTGTCAAAACTCTCAGCAGAACTCCAAAAACGCATTCAGAACACGATTTGCAACCAATTAGAGGTCATATTGACGAAGATCCATACGCTGATTGGCTGAAATCAGGATCCAACTTCAACGAGCCTCCAAGAATCAGCATGGCTTCCATATTCAGAAGAACGGCAACAAGGGAAACAAGAGAAACGGATGATGCATGGTATGTTCTCTATGGATGATCAGCAACCCATATTGTACGCAATCGCCACAACATCGCAGTATGCACACACTGAACATCCACACCCTCCCCGTGTTCTTCGTACTGCACCTCACCAACAAATCTACCATTCCGTCTCGTGGTAATCCTTGAGGAACTTGCCGTAGATGGGCTTGCCAGTGTTGTAGCCGACAAACACTGGATCCAGCACACGCGCGGCCGCGTCAATCTCATCGATGGGCGTCTGGAAGTCCGTGTTGGCAGCATGCGCATGGGCCTTTTCCAGGGGGTTTTCATCGTTGATCCAGCTACAAATACGTATACATATCAGCACAAGATCACAAGAAAGCAAGAAAGACGAACACAGTAAAACGCACCCCGTGTCGACCGACGTCATGTAGATCTTGCGCTTGCTGAGGTCCTCCGCGCACGTGCGCGTCATCATGTTGAGCGCGGCCTTGGCCATGTTGGTGTGCGGGTGGTTGGCGGTCTTGTGGCGGTAAAACTTGCCTTCCATCGCGCTCACGTTGACGATAAACTTGGCGTCCTGTGGCGAACCCGATTTCTCCAAGAGCGGCACCAACCGGTTGTTCATGATAAACGGCGCAAGCGTATTGATCGCAAACACTTCGGCGATTTCAGGCGTCGCGACTTCGCCAAGCTTGAGAAGCCACGAGTTCTTGGACCGCAAATCGATTTGTTGGCCATTGACATCGACCATGCCTTCAGGGAAAGATTCGTCTTCTTGCTCATGGGTGTCGCTCAGCAGCATGGGCACTTGCGACTTGAGCGCTGAGGGCACTGAGACCGTACCACCCATGACGCTGCTGGCGCCCGTCGTCGAGGCAGGCAACGCGAGCGAGTGGACGTGGGCGTCAAACTCGGACTGGTGGTTCAGCAACAGGCGGAATTTCGCATCACACTGGCCAAGCGACTTGGTTTCTTTGTTGACCAAGTGTTGGTAGTACTTTGGCGGACGGCGCACCGTTTGGCAGGCGTTGTGGACGATCACATCCAGCCGGGAGTATCGCGTCAGTACAAAGTCAATAAACTGCTCCAAGTGGATCAAATCACGGAAATCAATGCCAAACACTTGAAGCCGATCTTTGAAAGTCTCGTACTCTGCGTGGGCCGCAAACCGCCCGGCCATATCCTTTGGGAACCGCGAGGTCGCGATCACAGCGGCGCCACTGAGCAACAATTTGACCGCGATTTGGTACCCGATCTTGACCCGCGCACCGGTGACAAGCGCGACTTTGCCTCGCATATCCGAAGACTGAAACCTCTTGGTGAAATTGAGTTCCGCGCAGCGTGGGCAAAGCTGGTCGTAGAAATGGTGGATTTTTTCGAACCGTCCTTTGCACGAGTAACAAGACCGGAAGCCCAGCAATGCGCTGGCTTGCTTCTTTTCTGCGTCGTCTTTGTCGGCCTTGGCCTGCGACTGGTCATCCGCACAAAGCGCCTGCAGTGACGTCGTATGGCAGTCGCCTTCGCCCGCGACGCCATCGGCGATCAACGGTAGTGACGAGGAGCCGTCTTTGCCTTGTTCCAGCAACATTTGCAGCTTCTCGATGCGTTCGCGGCGTAACGCAGACGCGTTGATATGTTTCTTATCGTGCATGCGCCGCTGGTTGACACGCGCACGTTTTTCTTCGCGAAGCTGCTTGTCTTCCAAGTATTTTTTGCGCGAATTGCCACCAAACTTGCGGTTCTCCAAAAACTCGGACACAGGCGCGATCTGCTTGCGAAACATCCGCAGGCGCTTGTCCTCCAACAAAGAAATATTACCAGCGATGGCGTCGAATACCTGAGGTGACAGCAGTGGCAACAGCAGTAAATCGGTGAGAACGCGCAGGCCCATCAAATCAACCCGATGCTGTGAAATAAGAACACGCACTTTCAGACACGACGCTAGCTCCTCGTTTGAGAACGGCAGTGGCGCGGCATTTTCGCCGTCGACACTTCCATCTACCGTCTTCTGGGTCTGGTGAGTATCCACGGTGGGCGGCGCTGCCGTGCGGTCATCCGCCTCGACGTCCATTTCCACCGACTCCATTTTGAAACAATTTGTGGATGGCACCAGTCCCCAATCGTTTCGAGGCACACCTAATTGTAATTTATCCAAAACACGAATACATGTTTGGTAATATCTTAGAAACTTTAGTGAGCGATATAATCCCTCGTACAATGCTTCGTGAGGAACCAAAGTTCGAGACGGCCGTTGTTTTTTGTGCGTCCACGGCAGAACCGCAGGGCAACAAATCGAACTCGAGGAGCTCAAAGCACCACCACCAACATCTCGTAAGAACGATGTCCGTCACTCCATTCGTCGTGGGTTTGATCGCAGGCGGCGTGAGCTACGGCAGCGTCAAGTACCAGTTGAACGAGCGCGAAGATGTCGTGTTCTACTCGGTCGACCAGATCGCAGAGAGCTTCCGCGGCAACGCTGCACAGGTGCGGGAGCGCGTTGTGTCCACATCCATGGACACGGAGAACCGTAGTACCTATATTCATGTGGTTGCTTTGTTTTGTTTGCGTGTATATGTATATACAGAAGTTGCGCGCATTGGTGAGCGAGCGGTACGTGGCGCTGCGGTCGCGTGAGCACGAGTACTACACACGCGTCCGTGAATCGTGGAACGCCAAGGTCATTGGCTTTCGAGATGCCGCCACGGAT
>JAADWJ010000478.1:0-18042 GCA_023336165.1 Pythium monospermum
TCTTGCCAACTGCTGGTCCATCCCCATCGTGAACAAGGCATTCTCCAAGCGTGAAGGCATCCGGCGGCTGATGCACCTCGTGGTGGACATGTTTTTGGATTTTATTTGTTCCGTCGTCATTCCTGTGTGTATCCTATCGCCTTACGTTGCCGTGTTTGACTGGAAAAACAACGAATTTCCGATGAAATTCATTCTGGATGACCTTTGGTTCACCAATGCCGTCGCAGAATCCAGCCAAGTGCTGGTGACGTCGTATCCCGACTTTTTTTCATCATTGTTGCCTCAGTATAGCATCTTCAGCTGTCTTCGCGTGATCAAGCGGCTCGTGAAGCGAGCACCTCCAACGAAGAGACATCGAAGTGCCGTCGCTCCGGTTGTGCGTACTGCGACGTCACTCGGCCCATCTGCAAGTGCGCCACATGTGCTTGGTCGATCAGCCAGGACTGTCAAAGAAGAAACGGCCAGCATTCCCGCCTCGCCATTGCCAGAGTACAAAGAGAGTCGAGGTGCACGCTTGACAAGCGTGTGTATTGCCTTGTGGGGTGGGATCGTTCTCAGCCTGCATATCAAATCCGCTCATTTCTCAGGCAGCGCCCACTTCCCAGGATGTAAGCTGTATGTTCGGCCGTGGTTTGCCACGAATGTGTCGTGTGTGGTCCAGCATATCAACTGCCATCGCCTGGATCTCAGTGGAGCTGCCCACCAAATCGAAGGAATTTTCAACCAACTGGAAAATACCGTCGTGACCAAGATCGTCCTTTCCCATTGCCCCGCGATCCATATGCCAAGTTATTTGGTTCATTTCTCAGGGCTTCGCGTCGTGGAGATCATCAATAGCACGCTCGTGGAATGGTCGATGGACGCGGCAATCAAGTGGCCCACCCACCCGGCGTTCACGACCGCTCTCTTCATCAAAAGTAACGTGTCCGCGATCCCCGACGCTTTTCTCCATCGTGATTTGCCCATGTCGTTAGCAGTGATTGGATTCCACAACTGCAGCCTGGCGGAGCTGCCCGACGACTTGGGCGACTTGTGGGGGAGCATCCGACTCAGTCGCCTTGGACTAGAGAACACTCACGTACGCACTCTTCCTGTTTCTATGGGACGCATGCCACTGCAGAAACTGTGGGTGACCAGCAATTTGATTGAAGAAATTCCCGACGATCTCTTCGCAAACGCCCGATTTGGGTCGATCCGCCTGTCAGGCAACCCACTCAAGCGGCTCCCAGCGAACATAGGCGATGTGTCCAAGTTGACCGATTTGCTGGTGGAGCAAACGAATATCACCAGCCTGCCAAAGTGGGCGTCGACCTGGCTAGACGCTCACAAACTCACACTTCCATCAAAGGCCATATCGTTCTATGGGAGTCCAGTGTGTGAGACTGCCGATTCCTCATTGGCCGCCGCCAGCGGTTGGGACGTGTGCAGGAAAGACATACAGTCGCAATTTGGGTGGGCCCCTTACGAAACCATCAAAGATAAGTACCCCTTCTGATGAGATCAGAGTATTCGTTTGTTAGCAAATCTAAAACTCATAATGCTGGGCTCTCCCTGATAGCGGGCGGATGCAATCTTGATCACAAAGATCTTCTTGATAATCTGTTGATTGGTTGAAAACATCTCTCCAAATCCATAGAAGCAAATGTGATTGGACGAATTTCGAAAGTGTAGCCATTTGGCTCAAGTGGGTACATTTCCATGGAAAAAGCGAATGGAAGTGCTATTTATGTCCACAGTTGCTGTGAAGTTTGGCAACGCTTTCCTGTCTTCCCCCTCCATATTTCAAGACCAATGGCCGGCACGCGTTTACCGGTTCTGGTGTCGCCGATCGTTGGAAGAAGGTACACTGCTCTTGACGCCGCTGCTCGATTCGTGGACGTCGACACGGTCGACGGTCCTGCCCCAGCTGCCCAGACGCTGCCGTGTCAAGTCTCGTTCCGTGGTTGTTGCTACAACCCACTCACCAAGACTCTTTTGGTATGCGACCCAGCCGCATGCTATGTGTGTACGTTCGACGTGGAAATCCGCAGCGACACGGAGCTACTCATCTCTCCACGGGGCCAGATCGGAGACAAAGGCAGCGGCGCTGGGAAATTCCTTTGTCCCGTCGCGATCGATATCAGCGCTCGTGGCGAAATCGCGGTCGCTGATTTTAAACTGAACCGGGTCAGTTTCTTCACCGGCAGTGGCAATGCGCTCCACTATTTCGGCAAGACAGGAAGCAATCGAGGCGAATTCCGTGGGCTCAGCGATCTCAAGTTCACGCCTCTTGGCCACGTCGCCGTCGCCGACAGCGAGAACCACCGCGTCCAAGTTATGACCGCGACCGGTGGACTTGTACTCGTGATTGGAGACGGTGTTGGCTGGCGTCGTGGGCTGTTCAATGCACCGTGCGCACTGGAAGTCACACGGAATGGTGACCTGTTTGTCTGTGACGGCGGCAATAAACGCATCCAACGGTTCAACGCAAAAGGAAGATTGCTGTGTGCGTGGGGTAGCACGCGAGGCGCTCGACCGCCGTGTACGCCACAGTACGACACCAGTGGGTTTGCCGTCACCACGCCGCCACTACAGTCAGTGTTTGAGACACCTTGTGATGTACTGGTCGGGGTGAATGGGGAAATCCTCGTGTGTGATGCCGGACGGCACGAAGTGCTGGTGTTCGGTGACACGGGCGCGAGTCTCCACGTGATTCCCATGCCCATGAAACCACGATGGAGTCCAATTGCTATGTGTACCATCCGTAATTCACTTCTTATCGCGGTACGAACTCCGAGTTCGACAACATTTGCCAGTGTCTCCTCATCAGAGCAGCTGTACGACCACAAACTTGTGATGTTTCCTCCTGCACAGCGGATTTCGTTGAGCAAGTTCGCCCACTGGCCGACTGCTACGCTGCAGCATGTGATCTCGTACGTGACCTACACTGACGCCATCCAGATCCGCCTTGTGAGCCACATTTGCCACCGTGCCTGTCGCAACCTTCGCGATTCATGGCAGCTATCCCCGTTGGTTCCAGGCTCCGCGTCCGTGACCAAGTACAACCAGATCGTATGCAAGGCAACCGGTCGAGTCGCTGTCTCCGAGTGCTTCCACAAATGGGGCTTGCGGATCTTTAAACCGGCGAACCGCATACGAAAACATGTCATGGACTTTGACTCTGGGTTTCAGAATGCGGTCAGTTCGCTCTTTGGTGCCATGTTTTTCTACCAGCACGAAGAAATCCTCCGTGGCGTTTTCCGGTTCCACTCTGTTTCTCGCGATAAAATAGAAATCGATGAAGCAGCATTTGTGGAAATTGTGACTCAGATCGAAGAGATCCGATGGGGGTTCCTGAAATGGAGCGAATGCCCTGCTCTTTGTGGCTTGGACCACACACCGGCTATCCGATCCGCAGCTGGTTCCAGTCAATTGCCATCAACAAAGCCGCACACTGGACAACAACCGGATCTCAATGCAAAGCTCAAGCTGGCAGAAGATGCGCAACACCACAAGCTGAACAAGCTGCTGTCGAAATTGCAGTCAATATAACCGCGTCGACCGTAGCGCTTTATGGATGTAGCCATGTTACGAACACCACATGTTGAAGTATGAGTTGGTTTGGGTGGTCGTCATTGATGGACTGTTGCATTCGATGCGGTGAAGTTGGACCCGACTTGCATTTCTCAAATTGTTGCTTGGTTGCTTTTACAATCTTCCCAGTGTGTCGCAACTCCACTGATCATTGCTGCACATTTAGTGGATGCTTCACTCGGCAACCGTATCAGGTCGTGATTATGAGATCGACGAATCCGTTGGTTGTAGTGATAACCGACGTGGGCGATACCGCAGGGGTTCCAGACCATCACCAAGAACCAATGAGGCGAAGAACACCCGCGTGTTACCCTCGCCAGTCACAACCGCCGAAAGGGACGACGCAACTGTTACAGCGAATGCAATGAGAGTTCGTTCTGATATTCTGATACAATGACTGACAAGACCGCCATGGCGAAAGCGAGCTCGACAACTACCAAAGCTGACTACCAACCCAAAGAAACTGCGAGTTCATGGGTCGTTTCTCCCAACTTCGATGTCACTGTTTCGTTTGAATGACCTGGTGACGGGGCATTATACTCAGATTTAGCCAATCAGCATGGGATTGGATTTCCCCCATCCAAAAAGCCGACGTTGAGGGTGACGCGCTTCTTCTCGCAAATTGTTGGGAACATTCCCTACAATAATTCCTACTCGGCTCCAATTTTACCCTGGTTTTGGCGAATCCGTTGTCATGTGGTTTTCTTCTTGTGTGTGGCCAACACGAGGGAGACCCAAAAGGGAAACGCAAAGGACCGCAAAGCAAAGCGGAGAAACCACTCAGCTCTTCCCATCAAGCGCGCGCGTACTTGCCATCACCACCCCTTCCGGCCGCTCTTGCCACTCTATCTGTACATTCCCATTCGAAGTCGACTACCCTGTCCGCGATGTCTCTCTTTTCGTCCATGACCGATGACAACAGCGTCTGGTCCAAAGGCTCGTCGCTGTTCAACATCTCCAGCCCATTGAACGATCTCATTGACTCGGAAAACTACACGCTGGAGCAAGTGCTTCAAGAGGATGAACTCATCCAAGAAGTCAAGACGCGCAACACCAAGCTCTTGGAATTGTACGTGTGTCTAGTTCGTTCCATAGCTCCTATCATAAACCCCATCGCAGAACACTCATGTTCTTCCCCACCAAAAACAGTTTATCACAGGACGATGTCGTGCTCAAGCTGGTGGAATACGTCGTGCAAACGCCCGAAGAAGGCGCCGACGACTTGCGCAAGCTCAAGTACCCGTACATGTCGTGCGAAGTGATCAGTTGCGATATCTCGAGCATCACGGAGACCTTGGCTTGTGGCCGCGACGGCAAGATCGTGGAGGCTTTGTTTGCCTTTTTGTATGGACCTGCGCCATTGGATCCACGACTCGCAGGGTATTTTGAGAAGATCATGTCGATGCTCATGGTGCGGAAGCCACAGGATATGACGACGCTCATGAACAAACACGCCGAGAAATTGCTGCAAGGCTTTATCACCCACGCGCAGTCGTTCTCCATCGCCGAGCTTCTCAAGCGTTTATTGCAACCATACCATAACGGTACGCGTTTTGTTTTTTTGGTTGTTGTTGTTATCTGCTACTACCGCATGGACTCACCCTGTTCTCTCTACGTTTGGTTCAGATTATATGGATGATATGATGGATTTCCCAGGTCTTTCCGTGGGGTTCCCACCGTCAAACTCGTGGTATGGTAGCCATGATGATGATGACAACTCGGTCGGCACGCCTACTTCGTCGGCCCAAAAAGCGCTTTCGTGGCAACAAGACACGTCCGTTGTTGACCTCTTGATTGGCAATTTGGCCGTCACCGGTGCCGACGGCAAGCCAATCGACAGCGACGTCCATAAGCATTCCGCCGATGTGTTGGTCGATATCATCCACTGCGGTACACGCGCCCAGCAAAATGATCCGTCCTCGCCGACCTCGATGACCTCGCCCGTGTCGTTTGCCTTGCTGGAATACCTGGAAACCAAGGACGTCGTTGAGAAGATCTTGGTGCTCGCGGTGCCGCCTGCCGAAGGGACCTTTGTCGCGTCCTCGATGACGTCGGCGCTCTCCGTGCTGTGCGCTCTGCTGTCTCGCCACACCAACCCACGGTACGCGTCCACCGACGAGCTGCCACCGACGGTCGCCTGCACGCTCGCTCGTTTGCCTCAGATCTGTGCGACCCTCCGTGCCGAAGACCATGATGCCGGTACGATCCGTAACCAGCGGTACCAGACTGTGCCACGATTGGGCTTGCGCCGTCTCAAGCTGGTCGGACTGGTGGTGTTGCTGATGCAGACCAAGTTCCACAATGTGGACGCAGCATTGCTCCAGGAAAACGCGGTCGATCTTTGCTTGGATCTGTTTTTCAAGTTTGAATCGGTGAATATGCTGCATGCCGATGTTGAGAGTATGATCGTGGGCATCTTGGAGAGCGGAGGACCGGATTTACTGACCGCGTTGATCAAGAACGCGCGCATTTTGGAACGGATCGTGGACGCGCATGACCAAAATGACGTCGCTCTCAAGCAGCAGCCACGCGGGTTTTCGTTTGGCTACGTTGGCCATTTGCACCGCATTTGCAACATGATTATCTCGCTCACGGAGGATGTCAAGGGCGAAGCAGGTAGTGAAGCACGCCAGTCGCTGAACGATATGTCCCATGCCGATACCGTGATTGAGATGCTGGAAGAAGACAAATCGGTGTGGGCGAAATGGGACGAACTATCCGCCAAGGTGTTGACGCCGCTGTACGAACGGGAACGTATGCCCCTTGGTGGGTCTTCGGCATCGCATGCCAGCGGTGGCGACGACCACTACACAGTCATGGGCGGCTTCACAGCGAACCAGCAGATGCTGAATGATAAATTTGCCGAAATTCTGGGCTCGTCAGCGTTTGACCCACCAGATGCACATGGCTTTGAAACCGACTTCGATATCAAGAACACAATGAACGACACGCCCATGATGCCTGAGATCCACGATAGCAGCAGCAGTAGTGATGAAGACGACTTGGCCGACCGCCACCGCAGTGAAAGCGACGAAGACTTTGATTTCAAGCCGTCCCGCTCGAGTCTTGGTGGCAGTGGTGGCCAGAGCAGCAGCAGCGGTGGCGGCGGCTGGGCCAATTTTGAGTCCAATGCCGACAACTGGTCGAATTTCGAGCAAAGTGCCAACGCCTCGAGCGCGTTTGCTGCATCGTTTGACACGAGCGTGTCGTTTGCGAGCTTTGACGACAGCAACGCTCCGGATTCGCCACTGGCCGTGATGGAGTTTGACAGTCCTAGTTTTATTAGTGCCGAAGATGCGGAAACCGCAGAAGAGGAAACCGTCGGTGGTGGTGAATCGGCGGAGACTGAATCGCCCGTAGCGGCAGATGCGACGCCTGCCACCACTGCAGAGAATTAGTAAATACAGTAGCATGCAATTGTAGATTTGCGAGTGCAAGAAAAAAGGAGCAAAAACGGGAGACTTCGAGCCAACCGAGCGACCGATGATGATGATATACGACGCTCCCAGTTTTACTTCTTTTCATTCTTTTTTTTTTATTTTGATAGA
Source organism: Pythium monospermum (assembly GCA_023336165.1). Taxonomy (NCBI): domain Eukaryota; phylum Oomycota; class Peronosporomycetes; order Pythiales; family Pythiaceae; genus Pythium; species Pythium monospermum. The sequence continues at coordinate 7,122 of JAADWJ010000478.1, forward strand.
TGTACGAAAGAAACAGAGCGAGAGAGACATAAAATAAGGAGAGCTCAACTCGTGGGTGTGTTGTTTTCTTTTGTAATTCAACTAACGTTATGGCAGCATACGCTCCACACGGGAAAAAAAGAGCGATCACTCACTTCATCTTCGGAACCGCCCACGGGATCTGGATCGCGATCGCGAGTGGGACGGAGAGCGCCGTCGCCTGTACAAAGACCGACTGTTCCTGCTTCTGCTTCGGTCTCTGCTTCGACTTCTACTTCGACTTCTGCAACGATCGCTGCTTCGACTTCGACTTCTTCGACTTGTGCGACTGCGATTTCGTCGGCCGCGACTTGAGCTTCGGCTTCGGCTTGGGCTCCGGCGTGGACTTCTGTTGCGGGAACTCGTGTTACTAGGAGATGCATGGTGGTTCCGTGACGAGTGGTCTTCTCTGGTTTTGCTTTGACTTCGACTTCGACTGCGTTGTGCAGAGTCAACGACATGAGGCAGTTGGTTTGGAATCACCACCACCGTCTGTGGGCACGAAGGTCCGACCACTTGGTCGCTGCCACCAGTGGTTTGCTCTCGGATTAGCGGCGCATTCACCACAGGCACAACTGGAATTATAACTGGAAGTACGGGAACTGGTGGAGGGAACCGGAAAGCGGCAGGCGGAGGAGGCGGGACACGAACTTGGCCATACGCGACAGCATGCTGTGGATGTGGGGGTGGAGGAGGAGGCACAAGACCAGCTGGCACAGCGGTGACTGGCGCTGGTTGGGGTGGTGGATGGTGGAGTCGAGGAGTAGGAGCAGGAGCAAGAGGCCGTGCTGGTGTCGCTGGAACCGTAGCTTGGACAAATCCAGCCTTGAACGACTGCTGCTGCTGCTGTGTTGTCGCCGCAGAGGATTTGACAAACGCCATTTGAAAGCCACTCGACGCTCCACCGCCGGGACGGCTGGTAACAACAGCCCCGCCGCCACCACCACCACCAAAGGCAAAGCCGAGTCCTTGTCTCTTGTCCGCCTTCGTCTTGTGTTGCTGACTGGCATTCCACCGTTTCATTTCCACTTCATCTTCGTCAGCTACGTACAGACTGCCACCTGTGGGGTGCTGGTGCTGGTGGTTCCCATTCCCTGTTGTAGCAGGTCGTCCCCCATTTGCTGGCGTGCCTCGTCGAAAACGAGGATCTCGCTTCGCCACGGTCAGCAAATCCCCACTCACGGGCTGTCCGGATACATCCATATTGTACACCAGTTCCGAGGCAAACTGGGTCTGGGATGTCGTGAGAAGAGTATACGCCGTGCCCGGCTCAAACCCGTCTTGCCCCATGCGACCAGTGCGGCCAATACGGTGGACGTGGGTGTCAATATTCTTGGCCACGTCGTAATTGACCACGGTCTTGATATCTTTCACGTCCAGCCCACGCGAGGCCACGTCCGTGGCGACCAGGATCGGGCAAACACCACTGCGAAACTTGGCGAGCGCGTCATCCCGGTCTTGCTGTCCTTTATCACCATGGAGACAGTTGCATGGGAATTGGAGGCTATTCAAATTCTTGGCCATTTCTTCACAGCCAACTTTACTGCCAGCAAAAATCAAAACACGCCCACTTGCGACGATTTGTTTCAAATTTGCCATGAGCCACGGCCACTTGGCCTGGTTATTGCGCAACACAATGGCGATTTGGTGGATATCTTCATTCGCTTGGCCAATTTGGCCGATCGTGATTTTCACTGGGTCGTGAAGCACATCGCGTGCGAGTGCCTCTACCCGTTTGCGGAAAGTCGCTGAAAACATGAGCGTCTGTCTGTCGGGTCGAATTTGGCCCATAATCGACCGTAATTGGGGTTCAAAGCCCATTTCAAACATGCGGTCCGCTTCATCCAGCACGACAAACGTCACACGAAAGGTTTTCAGCGTTTTCTTGCGCATCAAATCGATCAACCGCCCTGGCGTCGCGACCACGACCTCGGCGCCTTTGCGAAGCGCTTGGATTTGGTCCCATTTGCCGACCCCACCATAAATGGCAGCACAATTTGCACCGTGGACAGTGATAAACTTTTTGACTTGTGTGAAAATCTGATGCGCGAGCTCGCGTGTCGGAGAAAGCACGATCGCGATGGGGCCTTCGTCTTTGCGCAGTTCACGCTGGTCCATGACGTGGACGATCATGGGCAGTGTAAAGGCCAGCGTCTTGCCGGACCCGGTCTTGGCAATGCCGATCAGATCACGCCCCGAAAGAGCGACGGGGAATGCCTGTGCCTGGATGGGGGTCGGCGCTTCGAGCCCATGCTTCATCAGCACCGCCAGCATCTTGCGGTCAAAGCCAACTTCCACAAACGACCGGATCGGCCGCGGCACACCATTGCCGTCGATCGTGACACTCCATTCTTGCCGTAGCGCACGCACTTCATCGTCGCTCATCGCCGCGACGGCTTTGTGTGGTGTGTAAAAGCTCTTGCAGAACGACTCGTACTTGATCGACGTGTGTTTGAGTGGTGCAAGCGCTTCGATCACTTTTTTGAGATCGCCATCATCCGCTGCTGCATCACCACCATCGTGGCTGTCGTCCGCATCGACTTGTCTCGCTGTGGCGTACACCTCTTCATCGGAATCGGCAAACTCGTTTTGTGGAGCTTGTCGTGGTTTCTTATTTTCTGGATCGGATGTGGTGGGGTACGAGTCATCGTCGTCGTCGTCAAAGCGCAGCGGCTATTTGATGTGTACACATTCGTCAGTGCATAGAAAAGATCCATCATTTACACCGCAGACAGGCATACCTTTTCCGCATTTCGTTTCCCAGTGGTGGGTTGCTTCTGCGTGGCTTCTGCGGCAATGCCAGCCATGAACGCATCGAGCGGATCGATCTCGGCGTCGCCTCCACTGTTGGATGGCGCTGAGCCCGCGTTAGATGGACCGCGAGACGAGCTATCGTTTGCTTCGCTGAAGAATGACTCGTCGTCCCCGTCGTCGTCGAAATACCCGCGTGTTTCCAGGGCTTTCCGCCGCGCATTCCGCAGATATTCACGCTCCATTTTGCACCAAGTGTTGTTTTGAAAATGGGCGACAAGTTAGTAACTGACAACAAGAAGATGTGGCTCTTAACTTAGCGACCTCCAAAAAAAATTGTGACAAAGAATCAAAAAGCAAAGAACAAAATGGAGGAGCCACAGACCAAGCGCACGCCGTCGGATTTCCTCAAGAGCGTGTTGGGCCGGCCAGTGGAAGTGAAACTGAACAATGGTGTCGAATACAAAGGCGTGCTGGCATGTCTCGACGGGTTCATGAACATCGCCATGGAGCAAACGCAGGAGTACGTCAACGGGCAGCTCAAGGCACAGTACGGCGACTGCTTTATCCGTGGAAACAACGGTATGGTGCATCATTTCTCATGGGATTGTGTGATGACCACCACCGTATAATTAAAGCCTTTTGGTTGGTTTGTTGTGCTTGTCCAGTCTTGTACATCGCGGCGGCAAAATAAGTTATCGCGCAGCCTCATCTTGGTCCGATAGAATTAGCACTCAATCCTCGTCAGCGCTCTCGTTCAAGCTTAAAGAAGTTCAGCCACCGAGACAGAATGATAGCTTCATCATACAATACAGTATTGATAATCCGTGTGTGATGAGGACGTCACATTCACATCAATATGCCTGCTGCCTTGGGTTGCTCACCCCATGATGGCACTATCCACACAAACCTCTTTTCAGTGACGCCGTGCCTGACTCTTATCGAAATTTTCGCAAACGTTTCCGAAAATTTGCAAAGTGTGGACCACATCAAAAACCTCCCCTCTCATATTTCCTGAAATGTTCCTGTCAACTTTGGCGGAAGGAAGTGCCACACCACGAAGAAGATCGATCACGTCACGTCGCGACTCGCGCTGCAGGCCACACCACACTGTTGCAGCCACAGCTACTACCACAGCACGACTACGTCGACTACTACTCAGCATTGACTTCTTCTCTCTGTCCACAAAGTGATGCTCGTGGATCGTGCCGCCTCCAAGTCGGCGACGACGCGCTTCAACTTGCTACTGCTCGAAGACGGCGAGTTCTTTTTCGATGTACGTTACCCTCAGACAACACAGGCACACATATGCACTCAGCAATATACAAGGCGTCAATTGCAATACTGCTCCGGCGACTCACTAGAAGTGATCCGAACTCACTGGGTTTCTGTTGTTCATTTCTTATTTTTGTAGGATTTCAGCGTCCACCGATTCCTGGACGCTGTCCCAAATGCGCATCGGTGCGTTCGTCCTCCTCTATCAGCGTCTACCATCTGCCTCTCCAAGTCCCACATGAGGAGGGAGAGCAGGCCACTCGCTCCCAACAATGCTATACTAATACTTGTGTTCTATCCATGCCATTTAGAAAGACACAAGGACGCCTCAAAGTGTGCACACGCGGTTTTTTCTTCGAGCCACAAGATCTCAACGCGCCCATTTTGAGATTCCCATTCCGCGAGATGGCGCAGGCGCCCGTGGCCGAGTTTTTCACGTTGAATGACCATGGAAACGCCACGGACGGCGCCGTGTATCTCACTTTCGAGACCAAACTGGTCGTGGAAATGAAAGAACGTGGTGTGGACCACCCGTACGTGCAAAAGGAGACCACCCTCAAGACGCCAAATTCCAGTGTGCCGTGTAAATACGTGTTTGCACTTGTGCATTCGAAAATTGAAGATTTTTTGCGCAATATTCAGCCCATTTACGAACTCGCGCATCGTAAAAATGTGCTTAATAAAGTGGACGAAGAAATGCTTTTAGAAAAAGTACTTCAACCACGGCTCACCGATACCTTTGACTCGAGTTTATTGGTGGATTTCCGTGAACGGCCTTTGTTAGCCAAAGGAAAACTAGTGAACCGGATCGTGCCCTTGCTCAAGCATCCTGGTTGCCTGATGCTCACGAGCCAACGCGTGTATTTCCAACCAGCGATGCTGAATAACGTGGGCGACCCGGTGTTAAACTGGGCGTACCCGACCATTGAGTACTTGTACAAGCGTCGCCATATGCTCAAGCAAACGGGGCTGGAGATTTGTTTGCAAGGAGGCGACAGCTTTTTTTTCTCGTTTACCTCACGTAAAGACCGCGATGCCATTTACGAAATGATGGTTAATCAACCGGATTTGAAACGGCTCCAACAAACGGATTTAGAGTCGATGGTGATCAAATGGCAACGCCGCGAAGTCTCAAATTTTGACTATTTGATGTATTTAAACAACCTCGCAGGCCGCACCAAAAATGATTTGACGCAATACCCAGTTTTCCCATGGATCTTGAACGATTACGAAAGCGGGTCACTGGATTTGAGTGACCCGAAAGTGTACCGTGATTTATCAAAACCCATGGGTGCGTTGAACCCGGAGAGGCTGGCGTTTTACAAGACCCGGTACGAAGCGATGCCCCGGGATATGGAAGCCGAGGGCATCCCGCCACCGTTTTTGTATGGCACCCACTACTCGACGCCAGGATACGTGCTTTTTTACTTGGTGCGGATGGCGCCAGAGTATATGTTGTGTCTTCAAAACGGCAAATTTGACGCCCCCGATCGACTTTTCCGTAGCATCGACGCGACGTGGAAAAGTTGCTTGAGTAACCACGCGGATTTGAAAGAATTAATTCCAGCGTTTTTCGATCCGACGACGATCCGACCAGAGGAATGGCTTCTAAATGGCAAGAATTTAGATTTAGGGACGACTCAGAAACATGCACGGGTCGGGGATATTGGGTTACCCAAATGGGCGTCGTCGGCGCGTGATTTTGTGCGGATCAATCGAGATGCACTGGAAAGTGACCATGTCTCGGCGCATCTCCATGAATGGATTGATTTGATTTTCGGATACAAACAAAGAGGCGAAGAAGCCATCAAAGCCGATAACCGTACGTGTTTTGCTTGTGGGTGTTGGTGGCTCTTTTATGTGCTGGAAGGTGTGCTGGTACTAATTTGTTTTGTGTATTGTTAATAATAGTATTTTACTATTTATCGTACGAAGGCTCGGTGGATTTGGAAAAAGTGACCGACCCGGTGGAAAAATGTTCTTTTGAAGCCCAAATTCAAGAATTTGGGCAAACGCCAAAGTGGTTATTTACCAGCCCACACCCGTCACGGAGCGAGATTGGCAAGCCCATCCATCTTGCGACCCAGGATTTGTTGCCTTCGCCACGGCGCACACGACAAAACTCATCGTCGTCGTCGTCTGGTGGTGGTGGTGGTGATGGGTCCGATACGATGGAAGGAAGTGGACGAAGACGAGGATCGCAGCACCATGGGCGACGCAGTGGCCATGACGCAAGCATGGAAAGCAATGGCGACGCCGAGGCACACGACGATGAGGAGGAAGAAGAGGACGAGGGCGAGGAAGGGGAGGCGAACCATGCCGGAGCCGCTGGGCGACGCAGTGTGTTTGCGTTTCGTCCACGGTCCATGGGTACGATCGGTGTCCAAAAGTCAGCGCAGCGGTTGGTCGGAGGGCTCACGGCTCAGATCCGCAAACGGATGGCACTGGAGCCGCCACGGCGGTGGGGGTGGACGTTCACGCCGCCGTTCAAGCGAAACGACTGTGATACGCCTTTTTGGGCCGGCTCTTCGCCTCATATGCTCCACTCTGGGTACGTTCTTCAGTGTTCTCTCTCTGTACTACCATTTAGTCTGCAGTAGTCTAATGTCTCTGTATACATGTACATAGAGAGGTGACCTCGCTGGTGCTTGGCAAGGACGTGCGCGCACTGTTTTCGACTGCAAAAGACACGACTTTCAAAGTCTCGGCGACAGTCGATGGCTCGGTGCGACGCAATCTTTCCTGCAACTTGGCGTTGTCGTGTTGTGCCGTCTCGCATGACGAAAAGTATGTGTTCATTGGCTCGTGGGACAACTGTTTTTACATGTACTCGGTGGAATACGGCCGCGTCGTGGACCAAGTCACTGCCCATGACGATGGGCTTTCGGGCATCAAAGTCTTTGAAGACCGTGTGCTGACAGCGTCGTGGGATGGCTCGGTCAAGCTGTGGCATTACTCGTCCACGGGCATCACACGGGCGCCTCTGTGGGCGTTCATGGACTGTGAAGAATCGGTCGTGGCACTGGATATCAACTTGGATGGCACCATGGGCGTCGCGGGCACCAAAAATGGGCTTTTGTATTTGCTGGATTTGAGAACCAACGAGCTGATCCGTCGCATGCCAGCGAGTCCAGAGCGCCACGCGGAGATCACAGGGCTGAGTTGCTGTGGAAGTATGTCGTCTATCGCGTGTATCACCATTGCCAATGAACTGTCTCTGTTCACAGTCGAACGGCTGCGGATCGCTGCTCTGGAAGTGCGCACCGACGGCCATATCAGGTATGTGAAGGCTGGCTGGTTCTCTGGTTTCGACCTGGTGCTGTGGGGGCTTGGTACTGTAAGTATTAATACTGGTTGATGTCTTGTGGGTGGAACGTAGGTGTTTGGACAGCGATGCGATGTACGCGGTCGGCGGGACGTCGACGGGCAAGATCTTGATTTGGAAGCTGGACGAGCCATCGCAGCGAGCGCTGGTGTACGAGATCCCAAGTGCCCACTCGCAAGCGATCTGCTCGATCTCGGTGAGCAACAATGGCAATTTGCTGGTCTCCGGCTCGGTCGATGGCTCAATTCGGGTCTGGAAACTCAAACGCAAGACTGCGAGGAATCGAATCGGCAATTTCTTTTGAGAGGAACAAGCGAGTGATGACTATTAGGATATCAACAAAGTATTACTACTTGCAGACTGGTTTGAACAAAAAATGGCTGGTACTACGTTCTATTATACTCCACCATCCTCAAGCAGACTGCATTTCGCAGGGTCTACTACGTAGTACTTCGAAGTATTTGGTATCTTGAGCATGCTTTCCACAGCTCCACTTCTTGTATTTGCTGTGTGAGTGGGCAGTATCGGTATTAATACTGTCGCTGTGGGTAGTAGTTCGTACCTAGTCGGGTATATACAGTGGGTGCTTGCTGCAGATCAAGTTCTTTTTCGCACACAGATCGCAGGAAAAAAGAAGACAGAAACGTGAAGAGATCATGGCGACGACACGGCCACCACACGCACGCCTGGGCGATGTGACGTGGTCCAAGATGAGCAAAGTGGTGCGTCACATGCACTCTGCTGTGTTGTTGCAAACGTGCTAACTATATGCACGTGAATAAATGACTTTGGTTGTGGTAGAACGGAGAGCTCTTCGCGCTAACGTACGGCACGATGGTCACGCAGGTACGGTGCCTCGACATCCACACCGGTAGGATGGAAGCACTGAGCAAGCGCATGGTAACGAATACACCGCTGTGCATATTCTAGCTGATGAAGGACTACGAAGATCTCAAGGCAGTCAACCAGCAGCTCGACAACATGTACGGTAGCTCGTGTGGGCACTGGTAGAGCAACACCACAGCTGAGGTGTATGGATACGGAATGTAGGGGCTACAACATTGGCATTCGCTTGATCGACGAGTTCCTCGCCAAGTCAGGCGTGAGCACATGTCCAGATTTCCGTGAGACGGCCGAAGTGATCTCGAAAGTCGCATTCAAGATGTTTTTAGGGGTCACGACCGAGATTTCCCAGTGGAATCCAGAGGGCACAGCCTGCAGTCTGCTTATTTATGAGAATCCTCTCACCGGTGAGTTCTGGGATGAGGTACTGGATATACGCAATCCATAAATGTGTCTCACCTGTATCCATATTGGATTGTCACGGTCAGAATTTGTGGAGCTGCCACCGAGTGCCTACGGTGTGCTCTGGTACTCCAACGTGCTATGCGGTGTGCTCCGTGGCGCGCTTGAGATGGTCCAGATGCGAGTGGACGCACGCTTCGTCAAAGATGTTCTCCAGGGCGACGAGGTCACGGAAATCCGGTGCGTTTTATTTGTTGTGAGCTGCTCGTTGACGCCACGCTGGCTGAAAAAACCCAGAGAGCTGACTTTTCTCTGTGATACAGACTGGAGCTCAAGGGAATGATCGAAGAAGCGATGGGCGATGAGTACAAGGAAGATTAAAAGATCCATACAATAGCAACCACCTTTTGTCCGTCCATGGTGTTGTGTCACTAAACTAGACCCTCACTAAAACGGGGTAATATTAACCAGCTCCCCATCCAAAAAAATATATAACTTCAAAAAGCGGCACTGTGCATCCAACGAAAATGGAGCATTTTGCGCCGCAGTTGCAGCGAGATTTACGCGCCAAGTATGCGCATCTGATGATCCAGTGGTACGAAATGGTCAACTGGACCGAGCCGCTGATCGTCGGCCTTCTCTCGTTCCACGCGGTTCTCTTTACAGTCGTGTTCCTCACACGCAACAAACTTCATATCCAATTCGGACTCTTTGTCGCGATCATTTTGTTGCTTTTTGTCACCGAAGCCATCAACAAATTGGCGCGCGAGAATTGGAAAATGATCGCCACGCAACAGTATTTCGACCAGCGCGGTGTGTTTATCGGCATTTTCTACGCTGCGCCACTACTCGCACTCGGGTTTTTCCAATTGGTATATTACTACTTGACTACTTTTTGTGAAGGACTTCAGGAGAAAGCCCCGTCATACTAATCATGATCGACCCTTCTATCTCTCTTTGTAGATGCTGAGCATGAAGAGCATGGTGTCCATGATCATCTCTGTGAAGCGCGCCGAGTTGAAGCAGCAATCGAAAGCCAAGCAACACCAAGAATAATACTTGAAGAAATAATAAAAATAAAAAATTCTCCTTCACAGGCTCCACAAAAGAAACAAAATATAAAACACTCGTTGTCAAACACTTTTTTTTTTTGGTTTGTCAATTTCTTATCTCAAAAGTATCCATTTTGCTGTGTATCCATTTTTTTTTTTTTTTTTTTTTTTGTTCGTCCGTAAAGTCGTCATCATTTGCTTGTTCATCGTCGAAGGCGGAGACTGGACACACTTGCACCCAGCGTCCATACGCCCGTCACCACGCGCTGCATCGTGGTGGCCACCCACGGGTGCAAACTGCTTCTGCTTTGCGAGTCGCACCCAGCCTCATGTCATTCGAGCTCTTGCACGGGGAACTCTTTCATCCACAGCTCATGAATGAAATCGTACAGTTCACAGGAAACCGACACTTTGTAGGGCGTTGGGTTGAGCGACCGCACGACATCTTCCCGAATCAATTCAAATTGGTCAGCGACATGCTTACGGCGCTCTAGCAGCGTTGGCAATGTGCCCACGATGCCGCCATTGGGGCCATCCCACATCAACTCATGCAATGGGATCACCGACGATGGCGTCACATAGGCGCGTCGCAATTCATCAAACGGGTTTCGACACAGCAATTTCTTGCCGACTTGTGGCGGTTGTTCATCACAGCCCACCATCAAATCCAACAACGGACTGCCATTGGAACCAACAAGTCGATACGCTTCTTTGCGACCTGGGATGGTCACTTTGCTGGGGTCTTGCGACAGCTTGATACGCGGCGCACCGTTGATCTCGACCAGCTTGTACACCATACCCAACGCTGGCTGCGCTTGGCACGTCACCAAGTGGGTGCCAATGCCATACGCATCAATCTCATGGCCCTGTTATGACAGCAAGAATAAAACCGTGAGTTCTCATGCGCATGTGGCGCTAGCCCAGCGATAGGCTGGCTGGCGTCCTGAAAAATCGACTTACACTAACCTGCTCGTTCAACGAGTTCAAGACGGCCTCGTTGATATCGTTGCTTGCCGTGACACTGAGTTTCTTGAACGATTCAATTTGGTACCGTTCGCTGGTTTCAATAAACTTGACACGCGCTTGCTTGGACAAGTAGGCCAAGTCGCCACTATCCAGACGGATGCCAATCGGTTTGTAGCCAATCTCATGGAGCGCCAATGCGACCGCGAGAAAGTTGGGCACGCCCGACGTGAGCGTGTCGTAGGTATCCACCAGTGCAAGGAAATTCTTTGGGAACGCGATCGCGTACGAA
>JAADWJ010000479.1:0-18035 GCA_023336165.1 Pythium monospermum
AAAAAAAAAAAAAAAAAGCATTATTTTTTTGATGATCCTTTCTTTACACAGAGGCTCGCTTGCTGGATGTGTTTTTTTTTGTTTTTTTTGTGAATTCTGGTAGAGTAGGGCTGTGCATACATTTACAGTTGCAGCAGCACAGAGTTCGCATGCCTGTTATCTCTGCACCATCCTATGTGCGTGGCACACAGCTCAATGAAATCCGAGGTTACGTGGACAGTTCCGAGACTCACGCTGTCCGTATTTTGTTTTTCATCAAGTGCAGTCGGTGCATAACCAGGCGATATGAGCACTGAGATACCACCAACTGTAACGAAGTCCTGGGACTGGCCGGTGCTGAAAGGATATCCACCATCGAAAGAGAGATTTGGACAGCACCCAGTAACATCTAGTACACCCATCGTCCACACACACATGTCACCAGCCCACCGCAAGTGTCCAACCCCCGTTTTGCGTTCGTCGTCTCCTTGCCGACGTCCAACAAAATATCTATGGTTCCCTACTTCGGACTCTACAGACATCACTGTTGAATTCGCCATCGCCCTATCAACTTCCCTTTATCCAACAGAAAAACATGGTCAAGTATACGAAACTCTTTTTCTTCCTCGCGGCTGCGGCTGCTTCGATGGCGACACTTACCAACGCAGTCGAGTGTACAAAAGCCATGCTCGATGAGACGGCGCAAAACACTGAATTCCAAGAAATGTCCAAGATCTGCGGCGGGCTCACGCTGAATGAAGCCAACGCAGAAGCCACGGCCCTAGCGGCTTGCAAGGATGAGAAATGCATGGAGGCCGTCAGGATCGCGATCAAGACGCTTCCGACATGCACCGTCAAAGGATCCCCAGTGGCTGAGCTGTTCACGTTGATGTTTGACAAAGCATGCAAAACCATCGTCGACCACGCGCCGCAAACCAGTGGCTCATCTTCGTTGACTATTGGTAGTGGCGCTGCTGCTGTTGCCATCTCCATCACTGCCGTGGGCGCTGCCGTCGCTGCTGTGTTTTAAAATGATGAATACGGTATGCTAGCTCCAGCGGGGTAGACGTAAACATCGTAAACCCTAAAAAAAAACGCATTTATCAATATAAATGTATGCAGAATTTATTTCTCTGATCTTGATTTTGTTTGATGCAAATTTTTACTATTGCGGCCCTTGTGAAATGGCGATATCGCCATTGAGAAACGCATCCACACGCTGCAATTTCTTGAGTGTGAGGTCCATCGGGTACTTGTACATCTCGGTATTCAGAGGCATCGAGTTGGCGGTGCGTTGGTCCACTTGGATGTACGTCCAGCAAACGGGCACGTAGTCCTGCGCGCCTGAGGCCGCGATGCTGCCACTTGAAGAGCTCAGCGTCGGCGAGATGGTCAGTTCAAAGACCACACACGCGCCATGCGGCAAGTTCTCTAGTGGGGTCTGCATGTGCCACGTGAACGCCCACAAAAGAGACGACGGCAAAACCAGTGGCTGGATCGACACTTGCTGCTTCATTTCCACTAAGTTGGCTTGCCCATCCAACACCGAGATGATGATCCGTGGCCGTGACAAGTAGTGCGGATTGGAGATGCCCAGTAGCTCGACAAACACGGAAACGTACGAGCTGTTGCGTACTTTGCCTGGTTGCTTTTGCAAAAACAGCAGCGGCATGGGCTCAGTTGGGTCATTTGCGGTGGATACCATGGCGGCAGACGAGGAAGTTGCGAGAGATGTGCGTTTCTTGGTGAAGGCCGACGTGAACGAGCCAAGCCGACCAGCGGTGGAAGTGCGAGAGGACGAGGAGCACGACGACGAAAGCGAACCGACACCCGAAATTGCGTTCTTGGCAAGCGACGCCTTGAGTTTTTGGACGCATTCGATCTCTTGCTCGGTGAGCCCGAAGGCAAGCGCGCCACGGTCCAAAAGGTACTTGGCGACCAAGAAATTTTTGTTTTGGAGAGCGAGTTTCAACGGGGTCTCGTGGTTCACGGCGGTCGCGGCGTTGATATCGGCGCCATTCTCAACCAGCCACAACGCTGTCTTGACGAAATCGGCTTCAGCTTCGGTCTTGGCCTTGTTATACCCACCACTACTGGAGAAAGATGCCGTCGTAATAGCATCCGCAGCTTCGACAGTGGATGGCACGACACTACTGCTCTGGTTATTGTTGTTGTTGTGATGGTGGTCATCGTCGATCGTCACGGAGATGGCAGACGCCGAGACGCCGATCTCACACACACTCATACTTGGCATCGCTTCTCGTTTCGCGCCCTGTTGTGATAGCGGTACCACTGGCGCCGTACTAGTCGTCACAGGGAGGGTAGAAGAAGCCTTGAGCTGCTGCTTGGCGCTGGCGACTAAATGCAACGGCATTTCTTTGTGTTGTGATTTTGTCGGCGCATTGCACAACGCCTTGTGGACGTTGAAATCGACAAAGTCCAATTTGCCGTTTTTGTTGCCTCGATGCATGGCAAATAACCGCGATTCAATGCTACTTGGGATCACATTGCGTAAACTTGCGAGCCATTTTTGGCTTTCTAATTCGGATTCCGAGGCAAAATACAAACGGCCTTCTTTATTGCGTCCTTCCACAAGCCTTGGGGAATGAATTTCAAACGTGAACGGCACGTCCATGCTTTTCTTGAACAAAGCTGTGGTCAAATCAATGGTCTTAGAACTGTCGGCGGCTTGGGAAATCGCTTGCTTTTCATTGTCGTAGTAGTCCAATTGCGGCGTATGAGCGGCGTTGATCGACAGCACGACAAAGCGCTTCATCCAGCGAGACGTCTCACGGCGTTTCTTCAAATACCCTTGAAGAAGGATGCCCACGGGAAGAGGAACAGCATCGTGCTCCTCTGGTTGGTCTTCTTCTTTTGTTGCTTTCGTGGCGGCTGCTGTGACGGTCACTCCGAGTGGCTGCTGCACGTACGCTCCAGCCATTGGTGATGGCTTATTCAGAGTCGTCGACGTGGAGGCGTTTGACTCGTTCTGCGCGCTCTTGGAAGCTTGTAAGAGGAACTTGACCATTTCGTATTGTCCATGGGCACACGCTTCGTGGAAAGCCGTGGCGCCACGGCCATTGACCGTCGCCAGCAGCTCTCGTTTAGTACTACCACCAGCAGTCGCAGCACTGGCGTCCAGCATGAACTTGACCACGTGGAAGTCGCCACACGACGCCGCGTGGTGGAAAAGCGTATTGTACCCGTACTTGCAAGGCTTCAAATGGAAATACAACGCCGGATTCGCGCGTAGCTTTTGCACACGCCGGTCCGAGTCTTCCATCTTGCTGTGGCTTCTGACTGATGTCGTCGTCGTCGACGGCGCGTCTCCTTCCCCTGTTCCTCCTGGGGAACGGAACAACATGGCCAGTTCGGCTCGCCATTGGACGACACGGTGGTAGCGGCGCCATTTGCCTTGGATCTTGCGCACCGACACCTTGAATTGTCTGTATTCTCGCTGGCAAACCCACCGTTTCACCGCGTACTGGACGATCTTGGCACTTTTCTGCATTTGAAGAAATCGCATTCTCACCATCCAGCCTTTCAACACGTGCTGCACACAGTTCATCGCGGCAAAGCGCTTGTTTGCGACTTGTTTGGCAGCTTTTTGGCGCCGCAGACTCTGCAAAAATACCACCAAACGTCTCATTTTCGTAAACTGCTTGTGGTGTTTCCAGCGTCTCACCAAGGCCTGCAGCTTGACAATGCGCGTTTTGAGCAATTTAAACTTGCGCCGCGTGATCCACTGGCGGAAAATCGAGGCCAACACGATCGACGCTTGCTTGCGTGCCAAGAATTCACGGCGCATGACCACAGACCGGTACGAAGACTGGATCAAGATACACGCAGTGCGCTGGTTTTGGAATTGGCGTCGCTTCTGGGTCATCTTGTACCATGATTGCACAGCAAGAGCGCTACGGAGCTCCAGTTTGCGTTTGCGTTCCGCAGCAGTGCGTGCCAAGTAGCCACGTACAGTACGTTGGATACGAACAACACTTTTGGTTTGTTTCTCCATTGTCAAGAACCGACGGTGGGTCAAAAATCTCAAAAGCGATCGGAAAAGCACATTGGCAGCATTTTTCTGGCGCAAAAATCGTTTTTGAATGAAAAAGCGACGCACATTTGCTTGGATGACACGTGTAGCGGCGTGGATTTGGCGATATTTGGTCTTGGCAGCCACCATACGCCACAAAGCCTGGCATTTCACGATGCCACGTCGAAGGATCACGTATTTTTTACGGCAACTCCAGCCTTGCAGTCGTGCTTGAAGTTTGCGTGCCTTTTCCGCACGCACCGCACTCGCAAAGGCTTCCAGTTTTTCCACTTGGCCGTATCGTAAAAACACTTCTTGCTTGCCCATCGCAAACGGCTTTTTCTGTGACGAAGAAGACGAAGTGGATGATAATGAACTATTCTTGACTTCGAGCCATTCGTGAGCAATATATTCACTGGCGTCTTTCAAATTTTGGTTTTTGGTATTCTTGGGTGAAAATTTTGGAATGCCCAGTTGCCAAAACATTTCGTAAAACACATCAAACGTTTTGCGAATCGGGAAGCCTTCTTGGCGAATCCGCACGACTTCCAAGACACCCGAATACACCAACTGGTCCCACACAAGTTCACAACTGAACCCGCCGGGGAATTTCAAATTGTTTGGCTTGATACACTTGATGTAGTTCGGCGATGTGTGCCATAAAACATCCATCAGTTCGGTCAATTGCGTTCGAAAGCGACTGGAAACGGTGGTCGTTCCTGTCAGTGCAGACGAGCCTTGCGTTCTCTTGCCAGGCGTCGCCGTTGACGAGCCAGAATGCGAAGAAGAAGAAGGAGCCCCGGCAACAACGCTTGCTCTCTTGACTGGTGCCGCTTGTTGGTGGTCCGCACTGCCAAGCCCACCAAACATGGCGTGGAGCAATGGCTGACGGCTTCGCTTGAGCAAATCGAGCAAGTCGTCGTGCAAATTGTCGGTATTTTTCGCGATAAACTCGTTGATATCGTAGGTCACATCGCCCGCGTAATGGCGCACAATGAAATCGTCACACTCAAAGCGGGGCTTGCTGTACTGCGTGTGCTTGTCCAAATGTGCGCCGTGGTAGATCGTGAGCAATTGCTTGTCCGTGGTCTTCCGCTTGAGAAGCATTTGCTCCTCTAAAAGGGGCAATAGCCCATTGGGTGGTTTTTGGATCAAATCGAGACATGGCTGGTTGTCTTGATACTCGACACTCGCGAATGCGATGCCTTCTTGCGCGTACCGCTCTTGTTCCAGCACAAACACGTGCTTGTTAAACTGTTGCTGCAGCGTTTCGTTGGTGAAATTGATGCAAAGTTGCTCTAAACTGTTCTTTTTCATGACTTCAAATCCGAAAATGTCCAAAATACCGATAAATGGCAATGAATTTTGAGAAGATGGCTTCTTGGATGGCGCTGGTGTGGTTACTCCTTGTCCTTGTCCTGCGGCAGTTGCCGCTGCTGCTTGGTCTTTTGCGTACGAATTGATGCGCGCGATCAAGTGGTGGAACACTTCGCCGTATAAATACTTGCAAAACGCATCCATGGCATTCTTGGCTTGCTCTGGACGCAACTTCATCTCCAAAATGCTTCCTCGACCGGTGATCGTGGTCTGTGTGACCATTTTCTTGGCGAATTCCTTCGGCTCGACACCCAAAAGACTCGACACAAACTCCAAATCGACCCCACGCGCAGATTCCGGGAATTTAGGAACGGCTAACGATTCCTCCGTTGCGCCACCTTCAAATTGCAAATTTCCTAAATGCAAAATCGCGGCCAATAATTCGAAAAGAGGGAATTGGAAAGACGCTCGGTCCATGCCCAGTTGGTCCATACAATTGCGCAGTTGCTCGAATTCCATCGCATCATCGACGCCATCGACGTCGACGCAGTCGCCTCGTGTGAGGTACACGTAATTCCACACATCTTCGACAAGCTTGAGTTTTTTCGTGTCGTCTTTGCCCAAACACTTGCAGCCGGCAAGGAGCTGGTAGAAAATATGGTAATTGCGTTCATTCGCTTGTGGCATCACGAGCCGCGTTTTTTCCAACAAAAAATGGCGAATCGAAACACCGGCCATGCGTCCTTCTTGGTTGTACAAGATTTGGATATACTTGCCAAAGCGACTGGAATTGTCATTCCGCGAAGTCTTGGCATTGCCAAACGACTCCAAGATCAAGTTGGACAACACCACACACTCTTCAATTTTCTCATGGACGCTGAGACTCGAGGACGTCGCCATGGCGAGTTGTTGTTGCTGATGCTGTTGTTGAGCTGCTGCTGCGGCGGCGGCGTGTTTGCTGGCGGTGGCCAAGTATTTCATGATATACTTGGATGCTTCGGTCTTGCCGGCGCCGCTTTCGCCACTCACAATGATCGATTGCGACACCCCACTTCCAGGCACCACGCCTTTCATGCCAGTGTAGGCCTTTTCCGCGATCGTAAACAAATGTGGCGGCCTTGCCGTGTTCGAATCATTGCGTTGGTGCTTTTGCTGCTGCTCCATGAAGCCCGTGACGTCGTACAAGAGCGGAATGGTCTTGTACGGGTTGATTGATAACAAGATATCAGCCGTGAATGTGTAGATTTTGTCGCTTTCAAACCGCTGGCGCAGCACATTGAGCAGTGGCGCTTCGTGCATATTGTTCATTTGGGCGATATCGTCATGGTCGACGATATGCGACGGGTCAAACGCGTACAGCTTGTGCATGGCCATGGTCTGCAATTTGTCGTCTGGCGCGTCGGGGATGTACACACTCGCAGTTTGCTGGTCGTGCTGGACACTTTGCACTTCGCCAATACGCCACAAGACCTTGGGGTCCGAGACCCACACTTTTGTGCCTGCCACGACATGTTGCGGGTTCATCCGTCCAAGCACAGGCAGCCCAGAAGAAAAGGTCGCGGAAGTGGCGGCTCCATGCTGGTTGTTGTTGCTGGATGACGATGACGCGCCGGTGGATTTGTTGTAGGTTGGCGATCGGACGGGCGACTTGGCGGGCGCCGAAGATCCAGCACCAGGCGATGGGCCACTGGCCGTCGGCACCGTCTTGATACGCAGGAACATGGCCAGTGTGTATGTGTGTGTGTGCGAGGGGATGTCTCGTTCAACGCTGGCTGGATGATGTCTTGAGGGAAAGCGCGGCAGTTGATGAGTTCTTGAAGAGTTGTCAGGCACCCCACTGAGAGAGCAGAGAGAAGAGAAGAGAAGAGAAGAGGGAGAATCACCGAGTCGTTTCATAATCGCAAACCGATGCTATTTATACGGTATTCTTCGGGTCCGTCGGAGATCACGCGTTGATGGAGTGCGAGATCAAAATATATGTATGAAAATACCTGTTTCGCTGCCTGAGCTCGCCCGTTACACCAACGAACGGTCACAAGGAGCGATGGAGCGGGCATGATACCACCTGCGCTGGTGGCAAGAGAAGATAACGCGCTGTTGATGGGCATACCTTCCGTGTGGTCCTAATTATCGTGGCACCACATACATGTTCCCTTCTTCATTCTTCATTCGTCTTTCTCAATTTGGTTTCCGTTTCACACCATTATTTTCGCGCCTCAACTGTTCAATTATGTTGAAGTAGGTTTAAAAAGTAGCTCTATGAAGTAATGATACGGAACACCTCATGTGAAGTAAGCCCTCATTAGAGTGACACATTCGGCGTCGGTCGAATTGACAACAAAGCAAAAAAGAACCTGAAAAACGGGGACCATGCACGTGGATTTGCAGGGCTTCTGTGCGTTGTTGCTCCTCACGACGTCTGCAGAATACTGCTGCATATGTGTTACTAATCACCCTTGGGTATTGTGTACTGTAGATGGCGCGCCAGTGACGTACGCAGCCTCAATGGCCATCGGAGCGGCAAGTTCCGCCAGCGTCTTATTTGACTATGAACGTTTTTTTCTACTTGGTAAACGCCCTGCTGGTGCTTGCTCGACGCGCAGTGCAACTCAATTCAAAACTGATCCTCATCTCTATATGCGCATGGGTGATAGATCGCGATCTTGTGGTGCACCGCGGCCAGTACTGGCGGCTCTTCTCAAACCAACTCGCCTTCGACCAGTACGCATGCATCTTGGTAGCTCTCTCTGTGGGACTCATCTTCTCTGATGTTTACTAACACCACGCATCCTATACACAGTGGCCTCGCAGCTTCGTTTGGGCTGTATATCATCTTCCAATTTCGTGTTCTCGAGCGGCAGGTGCGCTTGTTTACCGAAGAAAGTATCAGTTCAACCGTCACATGTCGTTGACAATTCTTTTTTATTGTGGCAATCTCGATGGATAGATGGGCTCGCGCAAGTTTGGCAGTTTGCTTTTCTTTGTAGCGTTGATCACAGCGGCGATGCAACTGTCCGCGTTGCACTCGTGGCCAGCGCTTTTGCGTCGCTTGCCAACCGGACCGTACGCATTCCTTGGCGCGCTCACGATTTTCTTTATCAGTACGTCCTATTTTATGTGTACGACTCCACTGGCATCGTCCTTGCCGTATTCACTCTGATTTTTGCTTGCAGAATTTATTCCTCGATTGCACCCAAAAGCCTACAGCTTTGCTGGCATCAACTTGTCGGATAAATCCAGCACCTACCTCTTGCTTCTCGTGGTACGATACGACCACGAAAGCTTCCGTGAGTTCTCAGATGGCCCAGCATAACAACTCACATTTCTCTTCCTGTGGTGTATCGTAGGCTCTTGGACGCAACCGACGCACGCTGCTGTCTTTTCTACCTGGTGTGGTCATGGGCGTCTTGTTCAGCGCGACACCACTCGCCAAGCTTCAACTCCCATCGTTTATCTGCACCATCTTGAGTGTACGTCATACTGAACCATATTGCTTTATTTTCTGGATTCCTCTCCTGACTTGTATATTTTGTTTTTCGCCGGACCAACAGATCTTCCACCCGTTCTTTGACGTGGTGCCCGCGAGCGTCGGCATCCAGCAGCGCCAGCGTCGTGTGATGGAAGCCCAACGGCGTCTCGGAGTGCGTGGCCAAGTCGGCGCGCCAAATGGACCACCAGTTCCCGGAGGCCAGGGCTTCCGAGACCAGCTCTTACCCAATGGCATGCTGCCTCCGGCCATGGCTGCAGCGCCGCCTCCGCCTGTCTCGACCGCCGCGATTGAACAGCTTCTTGCGCTTGGCTTTGACCGCGAGCGCGTGATGGAAGCGCTTCGAGCAGCCGACAACAACGTCGAAGCCGCCGCCAACCGTTTATTGAATGGCGTGTAGCAAGAACATAAAACAACAGAACACCAACAGAACACAATCAAAGACAACACCAACAAACCAACAGAACACACAAAAAAAAAAAACGACAGAACACCAACAGATCAAAAACAATCAAAAACGTGATAGTGTTTTTATGTTTTCATGAAAACGAAAACCCTAAAAAATGTCAATATTGATGATTTTGATCTCCTTGATCGGCTTGTCATTCTTATCCGTGCGTACTTGTTCCATCGCTGAGACCGTATCCTTGCCGCTTTCGACACGGCCAAACACGGTGTGTTTGTTATCCAACCACGGGGTCGGCACGGTCGTGATGAAAAACTGCGAGCCATTCGTGCCAGGGCCGGCGTTTGCCATGGAAACTGTGAACGCGCGGTCATGGCGTAAATTGCGATGGAATTCGTCTTCAAACTCGCCGCCCCAAATTGATTCACCACCCGTGCCATCGCCCAGCGGGTCCCCCGTTTGGACCATAAAATTCTTGATCACACGGTGGAAAATCACATTATCGTAATACCCTTCGCGTGCATGGGTGCAGAAATTTTCAATCGTGCGTGGGCATTCTTTCGCGTACAATTTGATGGTGACATCGCCCATCGTGGTATGCAAGATCGCCGTGTCGCCCATTTTTTTGGTCGGAAGACTTGTCTCAGCGACGATTTGGGTTTCTTCTAACGTCGGTTTCTCATTAAACACATCACGTCCAGTGGATCCATCACCACCTCCTTCTCCTTCGTCATCATCTTCTTCCGGTTCACGCGACGAGAAAAGAAAAAAACGATTCCGTTTGAACGACGTACAAAACAAAGTCGGATCGGTCACGACAGGTTTATTGTCATCCGACATGAGTAAAATGTCCTTTTTCATGCCTTTTGAGACATTTAATTGGCGTTCTAATTGCGAATTCACTTTTGGTTTGCCTTGAAACAATGCGATTTTCAAAAAACGATCGGAATTTTCCACTTTGCCAAGCACACGCACAAGTTGATTGGTCTCTAAATTGACCATTTTGATACCCAATAAAGTTGGATACAAAATGAAAAAACCCGATTCATCAAAAACACAATTACTGGTCACTTTTGGATTGGCCATAAGTTCTTTTTCCACTGCGGCACGGCGTCCGAAATCAATTTCATCCAAATGTAATTGCTGATTGGCTTGGGCGTCTTCAAAAACTTGTAAACTTTCATCGTATTTACGTCTCAATTTACCCGTTTGGAATCGGAAAACACGAATTTGAGCATCTTGGCAACTCAACACAAAGCAATCACCTTTTGGACTGATATCGATCGACGTCGCGTATGTTTTACATTTGGCCAAGTCATATAAATCCGTTTCACCTTTAAATTTAAAGCTTGTTTTGGACGTTGGAAATTTGAACGTTTCCGTGTTCCAGTACTCCAAATGGCCACGTACATCACCACTGATCACACAGTTAAAGACCTCATTGAAGCCTAGCACAGCCACAGGTGCCGTATGGGTCTTGTCCATCACATAGAGCGGCTCACACGTGGTTTGGTCGGCGGAAAACACTCTCAAAATGGGTTTTTCTTGGTCCGCGACCACAATACGCGCATCAATGGCTCCCTTTTGGTGGATCCAACAACACACCGTGGGCGTAAACGATGGCACGTGGATCATATTGACCATATCAAAGCCCAAGATATCGTAAAACTTGATATTCTGGTCACTGGACGTGGAACATAACCGTAGCCCATCTTTCGACACTTCCAATGCCAAAATTTCACTTAAATGGGCCTTGTAATGCTTGACAAATTCAATTCCTTTGGTCATTTTCTTCCAGAATTTCACATGGCCATCTTGACTTGCGGTGACCACGAAATGGGTCTCGGGCGCCACGACCACGTGGGTCACGATATCGCGGTGCATGTAACTGCGCTCGTACATGGCGGCGGAAGGTAAATTGGCCAAATACGAGGCTTCAAATGGGAGGGACTTTTTGCGCTTTTTGTGTGTGGGCGCGGCTGGTGCGGGCATCGGCATGGGGCCGACATCATCGCCATCGTCGCTGCTGCTGTTGCCGTTGCCGTCGTCGCGCTCGCGCTTCACCTGGACGTCTTCAACTGGCATCGTTTCCTTCTCTTGCTTTTCCTCCCTCTTTCCTTTTCTTTGGCCACCCAGGAATTGAAGGGTTAACCAAACGGAGGCAACTTTCAGGGGGAAATGTTACTTACTTAGCGGTACCAATTCATTTCTGAATTGCACAGGTCAACCGTTAACCTATGGCGACAATAAATATCATGAGCTGCTTGCTGCCTGGATCATATTCCAGTGTTGCGGTATAAAAAGAGGAGAACACGGGAGCTGAAGGAATGTACCGAGTGTGGCGGTAGGATACGAAACAGGAAACTCTTGGAGGTCTCCAAAGCACCGTCCACGCATGGGATATTGCTTGGTGTGGGTAGGGCTGTACCATTGGATGGTCTATGCACCATAAGTCGTCATATATATTTTTTACTTTTTTTGATTTCAAAGTAATTTATTGATCAATATTTTCTTTTCAAGCCCGTCTCTTAAATACAAAATAGTATACTAAATTGAAGTACCATGATTTATTATTGCCCACCCACTGGCAACGGTGGCACCAGTGATGTGGATGGCATCGTGACCGCCACAACCGAGCCACGCGTGCCACCACCACCAGAACTCTGTGGCAGCGCCGCAGCATTTTCCACGTACATCCGCAGCCGCTCACCACACAAAAAATGCTTAAAAATCGCACTTCTCACTTTCAAAAACTCGCTTTTATTTGGCATCGGATGGGACATGTACCGGAAACACATGCGTCCGGTGGACGGCACGGAATTGGTTTGGTACATGGAATAAATCACTAAAACCGTGGATTTTTCGCTTTCAATGCGAATCATATCCATCGGACAGCTCATGGATAAATCCACAAGCGCCCGTAAAAGCACTTTTTCATCATCGCGTTCAAAATCCACTTCAAAATCACGGTCCACTTCCAGTGGGTTAATCGTATTTAAATAGCCAAGTGCCTGATACACTTTTTTACGGTCCGTTACGACAAGCCTGTCCAGCATTTCTCCAAAATTCTCTAAATCAATGAGCATCCGGTGGACGGCCAAGATGATTTTAAAACGACACGTTTCATAATTTTTTGGAAAATATTGCAATACACGATGCGCTTGTGGACTCGTGATAAACTTGTCAGCGATCGCTAAATGGAATAATAATAATTGGTATTTTAAATCACGTCGTTTAGGCAATGGGATATAAATCGCAAACACTTCCGCTCCAATTTCTTGCAACACTTTTTCCAATTCCAAATCACTCCATTTTGTAGGATTTGGTAAATCTTCATACCGAATAGTCGATACAAAATCAAATTCTAACACGCCAGAGGTTGGTAACTTGTTATAAAACGCACAACTTAACTGGATCGGCTGGCGGTTATAACTGGCATTCCGCCAGTTATACCCTTTCCCAAATTGCGAGCCATCGGTTCGCTTGGTCGTATTTGCGTAAAAAACTTCATTTGCATTGAGCATAGCAAACCAAATCGCAATTTTCCGTTGCCCACGGTCACTTAGGTCCAAAACCCATCGTCCAGTGGGATTTTTAGTGGAAAATTGGATCACCGACATCCCAAACCCATCAATAAGTCGCCGTTGTTCGGCGGAACTTAAATAGGTTTGTAAAAACGAAAAACAGTTTTCACCATCCACAAGACACGGCCATAAACGACCAATGATTTCCACCAAATCCAACGAACCACGTAATTTTTTGACAAATAAATCAGCTTGTAAAGTGGTCATATACAAATCAGCCACCGCTAATTCCAAGAAACTGGCCTTTTCACGGGAGGAAAACCCACGTTCAATGGTTTCAATAATGGATAAACAGGCTTCTTCGCTCAAGTGGGAAGTCACTTGGATCGGTGCTGGCTGGAAACACGCAGTCGCAGTGAAAATGCCATTTATAGAAGAAGATGAAGAAGAAGGTTTCCATCTTTTGCCTGTGGTGGCATCAACTAAAACGCCTTTTTCCAAATCCACATTTAGAGAATTCGTAATCGGTTTTTTAGGAGTGTCGTCGATCACTTTGACGTCCATGAGTAAACACGTTTTATGGACAAACATACACTCGATCAATTCACACACCACGGCGTATTCATAGGGGCACGTACTTCCTAAACGAAGTGTAAATGGCGAAAGCATCGATGGCAACGTAAAATCAAAAATCGGATCTTTTTCCACGCCATTTAACGATTCCACATCATGTGCTAAAACATGAAATTCACATTTAGAGCCAAGCGAAACTGTGCGTAAAAGAGCCTTTGCCCCCGTAGCGCCAATCCGGTTATCATTGAGCCATAAATGGCGTAAAACAGTATTTTGACGTAAAAAAAAGGCAAATGCAATTGCACTTTTGCCACCCAAATTGTTCCTTGATAAATCCAATTCCACGAGTCGTTGATTGGCCTCCAAGGCCAAGGCTAATTGTTCAGCGCCTTCGTCAGCAAACCGGTTCATCGCTAAATTGAGTTTCACCAGCATGGTATTTGTGCCCAACGATTTCCCAATGGCAATGGCTCCTTGTTGGCCAATTTGGTTCCATGAAAGATCCAACTGCGTGACTGAACAGCTTGGCTGGGTGAGCATATCGCCAAGCAGACAGGCACACGCTGAGCCAATGGCGTTGTACGATAAATTGACCACTTGTAACGACCGGTGGGTTTCAATCGCGCTTGTCAAAGGCGCCACGGCCTGGGAGCTTGTGATTTTAGCATGGGACAAATCCAAATGGGTCAGTTGGGTGCAAATGCCTAAGAATCTGGCGATTTGCGCACAGCCAGCGATGCCCAGATCGTTTTGGCTGAGGTTCAAAACGCGCAAGTCATTGCCACGGCGTCGTGAGGTTGGCACGGGTGTGGGCAGTGCTACAGGACCAGTACGACTGGTACTTGTACTGGAAGTAATAACATTCCTTGGACTGGTAGTACTACTACCGGTACTTGCGGTGGCAGCACTGGCACTGGACGATGCTGGACGGACGGCGGACGAGCCAGAGCTGGACGATGAAGAGGAGGAAGCATTTTCCAGACACTGCAGTAGCTGGATGATGGATTTGTCGGTGAGCCGGTTGCTGCTCAAATCCAGCACATGGATCGACTGGAAATGGGAAAGCGATTTGGAAAGCGCATCCATTTTCAAGTCACCGAGTCCAAAATGCTGTAAATGGAGTGCTAAATGATGCTTTTTCGCCGCGTATTTGCCATCGGCTGTGGGCACCAAGTCTTCATGCTTGGCGTGTTTGGCGTGGACCCCTTGCACGAGCTTGGCGACCACTGCGCCAAACGTTTTACGACGCAACGCGAGTGATGGTAGCAATTGCTTGGCCGAGGGTATGGGCACTTCATGGATCCGTGAGAAAATGGGTTCGGGAAGAATTTGGTGTTTGGTACACTCGTGGTAAAAAAGAGACCGCGGCGAAAGCGCTGCGAGTGGCTGGTCACTCTGGGTGGTAGGGTCACAGTCGCTGTCTTGTTCGCTGTCGCTATCGCTGTCGCTGTTGTCGTGGAGGTGTTTGTCTTCTCGTGGTCGCCTTGTCCTCAGTGGCTGGTGGTTGTGGTGGAGATTTGGTGGCTGGTTATGGAGTTCGGTGACTTGAAGCTTTTTCCACTTGGTGAACAAGTTGTGTTTGTCGGCGTAGTACTGGATCTGGCCATCGTTCGAAGTGTGGCGCTGGATTTCCTTGATGATTCTACAAGTCCAATACAGTCCAGGACACAGACTGAGGGGTTCCTTTCTATGTACAATCCGACATAAAAAACGTACTTTCTCGTGTGCGGAAGCCGTGGGATCAGTTGTGGGTTTTTGACAATATCTGGTCGGTACAACGACGCGCCTCGCTCGCGTCCGACCACGACTGCCGCCAGTGCGATACTAGCCACGGCGTTGGCGTCATGGGTAGTACTACCGGAAGTATTACGATTCCCAGTGCGGTATTTACTGGACGACGACGATGGTGATCCAATGGCCGATACCAGGCCCTGTTGGCGTTTCGCATCCAGCAACTGGAGATCTTTTTTGCGCAACAAGCCTTCCGCTGCCTCCAACTGGGTATCGAAATGCAAACGCTTTTGTTCATTGGCGTCTTGTACACGCAAGTGGCCATTCGCTGGCGACGACTGCGTGGTATTCTGGAACCGTTTCTCTACTTCCCAATGAACTTTTGTGGTAGCAGCCATGACTGCATCCACCTCAGCTAGCGATGGCGTCTCCCATCCACAAGTAGCAGCAGCAGCAGAAGTAGCAGCAGTGACTGCTGTATCGTACAGTGACTCCAAGCGCAGCGACGGGTACATGAATTTCTCCAAGTCGCCTCGGATCATGGCTTTCCACTTGGCGTCGCTTGTTTCAAACGCCACGATCGACTGTTTCTTGTCATCTTTGTGCTCTTCTTTTGGCTTTATTGCGTGTATCGCAGTGGCTTTTGCAACGGCTGCGGCCGCAGCGGCGTTGTGGTCGTCTGCGCTATCTTCGGAGACTTCCAGTGTGGCTGGTAACCTCAGTGAAAGCACTTTCTTGAGCTTCTTGTCCTGGAGCTTGCGCCGCTGAGTGGCGGCCATGAGTTTCATGGACGAGACATTGCGGATGCTCGCTACTTCGTGGTTAAGCTGCTTGGTATTATTCGTAGTCGCCATTCCAGTGGCTTCTCCACCGACAACTAAGGAGGAGGAGGACCCATCGCTGGGCGAACTGGACGAGCTGGACCGTCCACGGCCCACGCGCGACGGCGGCGGCGCACCGGAGGAAGGCAGCGACTCTGTGCGCTTCATTTTTGGTCCTCTCTTCTTGTATCGCCTTCTCCAAATGTCACTCAATCATTTGGCTCGTCCCAGTTTTGGAAGGGCCATCCAAATTTGGATCATTTCCTGCATTTTAATAGCAGTTGATGGACGACTGTGGTGATAGAAAAGTGATGGATAGCGAAGCGATGGAGAAACAGAAGAACAACTGAGCGACCAAGAAGAACAAGGGAAAATGATGGAGAAAAGGGAGAGTGGGAGATGACGAAGGATTCTCACGGTTTTGCCACAAGTCCTTTGGAGACGACGTGGCCACTTCAACTACTACTACTGCTACTACTTTGACTCCTACTACGAACTACCAACGATGGCGATCGGACCCAAGCAAGCGCTGGTGCTCAGCCTGATCGTGGTGCTCGCGGTGATCGGCGCGATCGTCGGCATCGTCTTCTCGGTGCAAAGCAGCGGGTCGATTGCCTCCTCCTCCAGCGGCAAGAGCAACGGCAAGAACAACAACGGGACCTCTCCACATGCCACTGGGGGGAAAAAGGGCGACGCAGGAGACTCTCTAGCAAAAGAGACCGAGATCCCAGAGACCGACCCAACGACTGAAATCTACTCGGTCTCGGCGCTGGCGATCGGCGACTGGGGCCGTACGGTCGTCAAAGACGGTGGCTCTTGCTGCCAACGGCGCAAGTCGTTTACAGTGCAAGACTACAACGCCATGGAATACACGGCCTCTCTTCTTGGGCTAGCGGCTGCGTCCATGGACCCAAAGCCTTCGGTCGTGATTGGCCATGGTGACAATTTCTACTGGACGGGACTGCAATCCACAAACGACCAGGCCTACCGCTTTGAAGAAACCTTTGAAACCAAGTATGCCGACCCAGCACTGAAAGGTATCCCATGGGTCAATGTCATGGGCAACCACGATTATGGTGGCGCCAGCTTTGTGTGCTCACAAGGTGATGTCCCGGCTATGTGTGAGTCGACAGAACAATTGCTCTCCCACTTGGAACAAAAATTTGTTCTCCAATCGCAATATGTGAGCCCCAATGAAAACCGGTGGCAAATGCCCGATCGCTTTTTTGTGCATGCCATTCGTGACAATTCCGGAACCGTGGATGTGGAAATTTACAATACCGATACCAACGATGCCGATTCCCATGGCGCCAGCCAAATTTGTTGCCAGTGCTATGGGTACTCGAATGGAGCCAATGCATTGTGTGAAAATGTGATGCGCGGCGATCAGTACTGTGCGGGTGGCGATACACAAATGTACGATGCCTGCATGGCACAGCTCAAGACCTGGGCCATGGACTCGCGTGACAAGCTCGTGGAGGCCGCCAAGGCATCGAATGCGACCTGGAAGATTGTGAATACCCATTATTCCCCCTATGGCCACTTCCGTCCAGACCAGGCAAACGCGTGGCATGATTTGCTTGACGGGTTGGATATTAATATTTTCATGTACGGCCACACCCACGGTGAAAAGCATGATTATTCCAAGCCACTGAAAACCCATTTCATTGAGAATGGTGCTGGGGGAGGCATCCAGAATGAATCGCCCAGTGGCATCCCACCGTACGCGGAAAAATACATTGAGAATGTATGGGCGGCTGGCCATTACCCGTATGGAATTTTTTCAGTCAAGCTGTCGCCCAATTGGGCACAAGTGCAATTCCTCACATTTGACGACACGTGGGTCATGCAGAAAGATGTCACGGCGTCGGTCATCGGTGGCATCGCGGTCAAGCACTGCTGGTACATTCCACGACACGGAGGAAAAGGAAGAAGCTGCGACAAGGGCGACACCAAGGAAGCATGAAGGAGCTTTGCTGGTGGTGGTGGCTTTGGATGAAATAAATTACATTCCATGACAGAAAATACCATTATTCATTCGAAAAAATGGTCTCTTTCGATTTTTTTGTTTTGTTTTGGTTTGCCTGGAAGGTTGACTGACTTCAACCTTGAAGATGCGGTGGGGGTGTCTTCACTCGAAAAGATCGAAAAAAAAAAAAAAAAA
>JAADWJ010000480.1:0-18029 GCA_023336165.1 Pythium monospermum
ACAGCAGATACGGACCGGTACCTCCTGTTCTTTGACGGTGGATCGCGAGGGAACCCTGGCCCAGGCGGCGCTGGCACCGTGATTGTCCGCGTGGACCAATTTGGCGGCCAGCCGCGCATCCACTGGGCAGCAGCAATGAGCTTGGCCAACGCCACCACCACCAACAACCAGGCCGAGTACTTTGGCCTGGTCACAGGACTCCGCTTTGCGGCAACACAACAACTACAGCCCCTTACCGTCATCAGCGACAGCGCGATGGTGGTGAATCAAATGCGGCAGCACAAGGCCCCTCTCTCTCCAGCACTCCGCGTCCTCTACGGCCAAGCCAGGATTGCCGCGGATGTGCTCCTCGTCACCGAATGGCTACACCACGTGCGAGCTTTCAACAAAATGGCAGATGCCGCTGCCAATTTGGCGATGGACTCGCGCGCCAGCGTGCAGACGCTGTACCCCACCGCCCGTCTCGGCTGGGCGGTTTTATCGACTCATCATAATGGTGATGTCGAGCAGTGGCAGGCCTCCACTTATCCAGGCCAAGATCACCTAAGGAATTAGTTGGTCACCCTCCCATAGATATAGTGCTCACGTAAGATGTAACACAATATACTCCACTTTCAAACAAACTTCAGGAGTGACGCGTGGGTCACCGGAAACAACGACTCGTACGTGGTCAGTGGAATGGTGGTACTTGCGTTCGCGGACGACGCGTCATCACTCGAACACACGTCACGCATGCGCCACGCACAGTAGGTCCCATTCACCTGGGCCTCTGTAGGGCCTAGCTCCAATGCCGACGCCATCACCAGCATCACCGCCACCACGTTTGCCAAGCTCACAAGCCCAACGATCGCCACGTACTTCTTCTTGGATATCTCTCGCTTCCCGTAATCCATTGCGTCTTGGAGCCAGGTACCCACGATCACTTCGACAGGAACAAGCGGAAGCAACAGGAAAGGCCCCGTCACCCACGGGTGCTAATTAAAACCTGTTATTATTCCGCTGAAAATATGTTGCGACCTTTCAGCTACTGAATGCCTGTTATTGCCCTGAAAACCTGTTGGAAATTGCACCAAAATCGAGTCAATATGAAGCTATACTGCCCTGAACCCTGAACCCCTGGCGCTCCGCGCCACCCTAGGGTATTAAATCCATTTGGGGGCTGATATTTCGGCGATTTTGTTGTTGTATTCGACAGGCATTCAGCATGGGCAACAGGAATTCAGCGCGTGGGAGGCGCCAACAGAAAATCAGCGCTCAAACAACAGATATGAATTATTATCCGTCAGCCACCGTTGCTCGGCCTCAGTACTGGCGAGTGGGCCGTCGCCATCACGCCAAAGTGACAACACCAACAGAACTACCAGTCCCAACACATCCGTCGCGAAGGTCCATCCACAGTGGAAACCGCTTTGCATGGAATCCATTTTCAACTTCACAAAGTGATAGAAAAACAGCACAAGTTGCAAACTGACCCAAGAATGCAAAGGGGAAGGAAAGGCGAGGAAGAGGGGGGTCTTCTTGTGGGTTTTGAGGGGGACCGTCTGTTGTCACCCATCACTTCTTCTCTTTCACTGTGGCCACAGTCAGCATGGTGTCGGTATGGTGTCGGTGGGTGGGTGGCCGAGTGAAAAAAAAAAACTGGTAAGATTGATTGATGTGTTCCAACAGTTTGTGGACGATTTAAGCGTTAAACTTATATTTGTATTGCGGGCAACGTAGTCTGTAAAACGGCTTGTCTTTCTTGTCAACAACAGACTGCCACTCGTCGCTACAACTGGCCTGTGGTGGGTGTGAGAAATACTCTCGCTTTCGGTCATTTGTTGATCGCATGCAACCCCAGTGCGTACGCCACTATGATCGCCATCATGACAAGCCAGGTCGACAAGCCAGGTCCCGAGCGCACGTTGCACCACGACAGACAGCCCATTTTGATACGTCGCCAGGATGGGCTCTTTGAGTGCGTCAAACGGCGACACCATCTCCTTGATAGGTACTTTCCACTGCACAAAGTCCTTTTCGTCTTCTTTCTTGGCAAGCGCTGCACGGCTGCACCACGCGTCAGTCGTCTCATTTGTCCCATGCGATGCAAACAGCTCCTTTGTCGCACGAGATCCTTGGTCTTCGCGTTCATGCGGTTTGTGGTGACTGTGTGACGTCCAAAACGGCAGCATGGTAAAGCCGTTGGAGGCTCTCGCAGTGGTGCCATAGATGCCCTAACCGGTCGTGCGGCGAATCCGTAATACGCTTTCAGACGGCGCGTGGTCCCATACCGCAGGTTGGCGTCCTTGTTGAACTCTTCACGGCATCGTGCAATCACATTCCACAGCACCGCGACCTCATACTGGCTCTCCAGCGAACCACCAGTGGCGTTGGCAGTCGCCAACTGCTTGAGCGTCGTGTTGGTCACAGGAAAAAGCAACTCGTACGTGGCCAACGAAGTGGTACTTGCATTCGTGGACGACGCATCACCACTACTCGAACACACGTCCCCCACGCGCCATGCACAGTACGCGGCATTCACCTCCGTATCGATAGGCCCTAGCTGCACAGCTGACAACATGATCAACGCCACCACCGCGACGTTGACCAAGCTCACAAGCCCCGCGATCGCCACACATTTTTTCTTAGGCATGTACCGAAACCAGTCGAAGTTTTTGATCCGAAACCACTCGAATCGTTTGATCGCTTGCCACGCGACCACGATCAATTCGACCAGCACCAGAGGAAGCAACAGCCACTGCCCTATCTTCCATAGGAGCTCGGCGTCAGCATTGGCGAGCGGACCGCCGCCAAACCCCCAAAAATCCCAAAACGACAACAACACGAGAGCAAACAGTGCAACTCCACCACAACCCACGGTCCAGCCTCGGGTTGATGGCGAACCCAATACAACCTGTCAGCCATCGTTATTCCAAAAAATGCACTGGCGCTGCCATCTCGCTCAAGAACCGGCTTTCACCAAGTCCGACAGCTCGAATCTACCTAAACCAGGAGCAAGAAATACAGGACTTCCTCTCACCGATGGAGATGCTGGCCATTTTCTCTTCTTTTTTTTCAGTTCTCTGTGGCTCCGTTCTTTCAGAATGATCGATCACAACCAGACAAAATATATATATATCGAACACCCTCACAGAACCGTGTTTTTGCGAGAGAAAATAGCACTCACACGCTCTCCATACACGCTTCATCGCGGTTCGCGCCACGGCAATATCATACCAGCTCTCGAGGGTATTAATACCACTCCCACATGTATCGGAAGTGGTATGAAGAGCAGCTGCACAGCGTCGTGTGCGTCACAGGGAAAAGCAACTCGTATGCAGTTTGCGGCGCGGCATCGCTCGAGCATACTTCACTCACGCGACACGCATAGTACGCTGCATTCACATTTCTGTTGCTTGGTCCCCGTTGCACCGCCGACATCATGGCCACCGACATCACCACCACATGCGCTGAAAAGCTGTTTGTGCTGGCATCGCATGGGACAATCTCATCACGTGCCAAATTGTCAGGCGACAACGGAGGTAGCGACCTACCGCACGCCAGTCGTATAGGACGGAAGATGGATGGGTTTGTGGCACGCAGTCTATTCTTCTTCAGCTTGTTCTGGTCGAATTTTGTTTTTTTTTTACGACTGGAATCGAACGATATGCAAGAACAAATACGTGACGATCGCGGCGCTTGTGAGCTTGAGTTCGTGAGCAAGCCCATCTTCCACCCACCGTGTACTTCGAAGTTGGCTCATTGGAACGCAAAAGTCATTTTTATGTTGTTGTTGATGGTGGACAACTTCCCCAATATGGTCACGAGCGAGCTTGCGGCGCTCTCTTAGTGCTGTGCGTTTTTCGGGGCTGTTGTTTTCTCTTTGCATTTGCCAAGTGTGCATCCATCACAAAAGACCAACCCCAGTCTTCCTATTTTTTTTTTTTTCTCGAACAATTCGCCACCCACAAATCCAATATGTGGTTTGAGAGGTCGTGAGATCCGTCATTTACTATGTTTGTATGATTTGATGGCCATTTTTAAATAAGGTATACGAGGTTCCAGATGCGATGCAACAAGATTCCATTTCTCATTTTTCGTCTCATTCGGATCATGGAGAGTTTCTACTTCCTGCATATCCGTGTCAACAAAAATCCGTTCTTATTCGTTTTGTGCTTGTACACGCACCCACGCTGGCTCCGACTCGACCAACGTGGTATCTGCAGTGACGCCATCGTTCTCCTGCTTCCCCACCTTCTCCTTCTTCTCCACGTTCTCCGTTTTCTCCTCTTCCTTTTCCTTCTCGTCTTCTTCCTTCCTTTTCTTGACGGAGCTCTTGCTCGCCACATGTAGATTCATGTCGTACCTCTCAATCGCTTCCAATGGCATCGCAAACACCAAAAGCGCTCCGACGACGCCCAGCCAGTAGACCAGTCCCCACCGCACCACACCAGCGCGCAGATCCCCGTATTTCGCCATCAGGGACTCTTTGAAGTCATCGTACGGCGCCACCATGCCGTGGGCTGGCCACCCCGCCGCCATTGAGTCTGCTCCTTGGTCACCGGTACTTTTTAGAGACGCCTTCCCACACCACGCATCCGTCGCGCTCTCCACATCCAGCGAGGCAAAGAACGCTTTCTCAACCGGGAGCCGCGGCATCACGTCGTCGCGTTCCTCCAGCTGGTGTATATCGCGACAGCGCGCCATCGCATTCCACAACACGGCGACGTCATACCGTGACTCTAACGGCTGCCACAGATGAGTTGCCGAAAGACCACCAGGCGCTGCTGCCATCAGCGCCTGTCGGGTCACAGGAAACAGCAACTCGTACGTCACCAGTGGACTCGAAGTCGCATTCTGCGAGGATGCAGTGCCAAAGCAAACGTCCCGCGCTCTCCACGCACAGTACTCTTGATTCATATCTTTCTCCACGGGTCCATAGCTGACAGCCCACAACATCACCACGACCACAACAAGCGTCCTGACTGCACTGCCGAGCGCAGCCAATCCTGCAATCGGAAGTCGGGCGATCTTCCGCCCACGTACTGTCCACGACTTCTCAGAGAGCACGAGTACATGCGCAAGTACATCAATGACGAAAGCCATGGTACAATAGAGCAAAAGCCCATAACGCCACTTTTCCCGAGCATTTTGGTTTGCGATTGGTCGCCCCACGTCTCTCCATGCGTGGGTATTGATCATCCACAGCAGAATGCCAACCACAACGTACATTCCCAGCCATAATTCTTTTGCAGTATCCCGCATAGTCATCTGTGCGACCGGGAGAGAGAGAAAGAAAATCGTACACTGAGAGGAGCTCTTCAAAACACACAACAAATGAGAAAATGAACCGGGCTTCTATTAGGGTATGTGGAGGTCCTTTATACATCACCAGCAGCAACATCTTTCTTGGAAACCGTGGCTTCTTCTTTTTCTTCGTGTTTGTCTTTTTCTTGGAGTTCTTGGAGCTCTTGACGCGCTTCTTGAACTTCAACTTGAGCTTGCGCCTCCATCACTTGGCCATCGGCTTGCTGCGCTAATTTCTGGGCGGCCTTGAGCACCGCATCTTGCTCATCATCCATTTCGTCTTTTTCGGCTTGTTCGGCGCTTGCGCTTTTCGGTAAAAACGCTTCGTTTGGACAAATTTGGTCAAAAATCGCACGCGCATTCACACACGCGCTTTCCAAATGGATTTCCAACGGATTCACGTGGTTCTCACCACCTTCCGAAGCAAAAGACGTCTCACAGATGAAGAGATTGGATGGGACAAGACCGCTTTGGGGAGCCACGTAGTCAGCTTGCTTGGTCGCGTTGCTGTACGGGAACAAGTAGTGGTCAATCGCAAACACCGCCTGCCAGACCACCACGTCTTGCCACTTCTTTGCCGTTTCTGCGCTGGTTTCATTTTCTCCTCCTTCAGTTGTGGTTGCCTTGGGTTTCTTCACGGCCTTCTCCACGGCGGAGCTTTCGATCAATCGCTGGATGACCTTTTCCATCAATTCGTCTTGCTTGCTGATGTCGCCATGCCACTCATGAGGCAATGGCATGGTGATTTGGACCAAAAACTGGTCCTTTGGGCAAATGTATGCGCCATGGTCCAGTTGGATGGCCTGGATCACAAATGGGTTTTGAAGAAATTGGTCATTTGGAGGGATCACGACCATAAACCGGTTCATCGCGACCCGCAGCGATTCGTTCAGCAAGAACACGCCTCGTAACACTTGACTGGACGAGACTTTAGCAGCTAACTCTTGCGAAAAGCAACCCAAATAGCTGGCATTCGTGATCACATTCTTTGCTTTGATCACTGATTTTGCACCTTCTTGAGCTTCTTCAGTGGAAGAACACTGGATGCCAACGAGTGTGTTGGTCTCTTTGTCCATGACAAACCCATCGATCGGCGCGCGCAGCACGTAGATGCCCCCGTAGACCGCACACAAGCGACAGAAACTCTGGGTGATCTCACTCACGCCGTACAGCGGCACAAGAAACGCATTTCCTGTGAACCGCCCGATCGACGCGACGTACCGGTACACCGCAGCGAGCCCTTCTCGTGCGGTCATCTGGATCGCATCCTGTCCAGCACCAGCAGAAGTGGACGCGTCGGTAGGGAAGCTGGCGAGCGCGACACAGTACACGACGACTTGCTGGAGCTTATCCGAGAGCTTGAAGTGTTTGCGAAGAAGTTCCTGGAACGGGCCGTCCAGGTACTGGCCAATGCCTCCTTCGCCTCCTCCTTCTGCCGCAGCCGAGGTGACTTGGTTTTGCTTGTTTTGAGGGCGTTTCAATGACCGACCAAGCGCTAATTCACGCTCATTTTTGCTGTGCACGTCCTCGTTCAAGATGTGGGTCTCCCCATAGTCGGCGACAAACTGGAGAAACTTCATCAATTGCCTTTTCTCCACCATACCCAGCAATTTACTTGCAAACACGTCTTTCTTGGAGCACGGCACTTCGTAAATGGTATCGATAACTGGAATAGTAGCCTCTCCTGCACCGGTAGTTGTACTACTAGTAGGATTCACGTGGATGTACGTGCGTTCCATGGCGGCAAACTCCAAGTACCGGCCGACCCCAGACTCAATTAGCAACTGGACGATCTCTTCACTGGATAACACAAGCCGCGGGTTGATATCAATGCTGAATTGGGACGATTTGCGCAAAATGTCCAGTTTTTCTTGCTCCGAAACGTGGAATTTCTCATTCACAAGATGGCACTGGAAAGCCGACTTCATGGGCAATACGGTATGAGTATGACTCGCAGCGGCGGGGGACACCTTAGACGCTTGCTGCTGTACTGGTGCTTGGTCGTCATCATTGAAAGCGCGGGGCGAAATGGCTTCGTTTTGCGTCCAGCGGCGGAATTGTTCCAAAGGGAAAGATGCATAGTTGCTGCCATAGTAATCGTTCTATACGCACACCCCCCCAGGGCTTTTAGTATCATTGCTGATCACCTTCCCCCTGTCGTATTTCGTCGTACCTGATCCAAGTGCAACACCTTCTTGCCGACACGGGCCAGCGCGCTGAGGGATATTGAAAGGGGAAACAAGGTCAAATGCGTGTTGATTATTGTGCACAGTATCAAAAGGTGCGCGCCAGCCATGGAACGTACCCAGCGAGGATGGCTTCCGACATACCCGTGCCGACGATGACCACGTCATATTCCGTTTCCAGCAGCGTCTTGTCCATCATATACAGCTTCGCAGTTGGGCTGCAGCAAGCAAATGCTGCGTTTCCTTCCTTACTTGGGAGATTTCCAGGAATCGATAAGAACCACTCTGAGTTCAAATACCTGTTCATAACATTATGTGGTGCACATAATGTACCCACAACAGATATGGATACAAAACTTGAATTTTATTCAAAGTCACTACCGACGCTGCGCTTGCCGCCTTTTGTGCGCGCCACCTGCAGCGCCTTCTGGTGGATCCTAGCCCATGTGTCTGCCTTCTCTCGGTCTCCATTGGTAACTGAGCTAAAGTCCAGCTGCTTCAAGTTGGGAAACGACGAGATCACATAGCTACGGTAGTGTTTCTTCTCATCGAGTGGGTTCCCATGGAGTGTGAGTGAATGGAGCTTGGGCAGGCAGGCAGCGAGGTGGTCAATATCGGCATACTTGGCAAGCTTGTTGCCATGGAGATGCAGTGTGAAGATCTCTGGATAGTTGGTGAACGCTCTGGACGGGATGTTCGTGAGTGCGTTCCCCGACAAGTCGATCCACTGGAGCTTGCTCGGATCGTCAAACACAGCCGCAAGCGCGTCATGCATGTCGTCCAAGTTCTGGAGTTTGTTGTTGTTCACTCTCAAGGACACAGCCGAGTGCGATGCCTTGGATGGGCTCGTGGCACTGGACCCACTGGTTGCGTCTTCCCATGCGTGAGAACTTCCGGTGGGCGATCCAGGAGCGGCAGTTCCTTTTTTCTTGCCACCCACAGGGTCATTACGAATCATATCTGTCACACAAATTCAGCATTGCCATTGTTTACGTCACTTTTGATGAACTTGACGAGCTGTACGAACCTGACAAAGTGGTGAGACCAAGGAACGAATAGTCCAATGGCGTCGCTGGAGCAGACGCACGCATTTGCTGCGCTGTGACGCTCACGACACCTCCAACGCGCTTGGACGGCGAGACAGATGGCGATGCCATTGTCGTTCCAGTGGGCTGTCTTCGAAATGCTTGATCACGAATGTGTGCACTCCCACAAGGATAATTCT
Organism: Pythium monospermum; assembly: GCA_023336165.1. Taxonomy (NCBI): domain Eukaryota; phylum Oomycota; class Peronosporomycetes; order Pythiales; family Pythiaceae; genus Pythium; species Pythium monospermum. Next base: position 8,698 of record JAADWJ010000480.1, read on the forward strand.
ATAGCAGGCAGAAAGCCATCTCCATTTTTAGGACTCTCGTCCTGGTAAGTACGATTCGTCATCCAACCTTCAGGATCTCAGATTATGCATCAGCTTTAATTCAAAATGTGAAAATGGCTGGATTGCGAATCGAACCGATACGGAATGGTGAGTTCGAACAGTAAGATCCAAAGCCACCACCACCAGACCCGTAATCTGACAGTATATGTGCCATCCAGGAAAGTTGACGTTCCCATCTACCGCTGCCCTGCCCTGTGTGCACTAGGCACCGAGGTGACCCAGGAACGACTCCCACCCCGGCTTAGATCCTCACAACTCAATTTGCCCCTCAACAGCAACAGCTCCGCCAGCAATAGCGCCACAACTCTCTCTCTCTCGCCCGCCCACACCAACATGAGCGCATCTCCTTCCACCGCTGGATACAAACTCTTCACGCCGTTGACGATCGGCAACGATCTCGTGCTCAAGAACCGCATCGTGCTCTCTCCTATGACTCGCGCGCGCTCCGACCCGAAGACATTCACGCCCGTCGAGATCAATGAGATCTACTACGAACAGCGCGCCAGTGCTGGTTTGGTGATCACCGAAGCCACGTTCATGAGTGTACAAGGTACCGGTTGGTACGGCGCTCCTGCTCTCTACAGCGACGCCCACTCGGCGGCATGGAAAAAAGTCGTGGACCGTGTCCATGCTAAAGGAGGCAAGATCTTCTTGCAAATGTGGCACACAGGCCGCTTGGCGCATCCTTCGTTTAATCCGAAACACGAAGTCGTCTCAGCGTCGGCCATCGCGATCACTGAAGGCCGTTGCCGCGATGCCAATGGCGACCATGCCGACTACGTGTTGCCTCGTGCTCTCGAGACGGACGAGATCGCGCAAGTCGCGGAGGACTACCGTAGAAGTGCGTCGTTTGCAAAAATCGCGGGCTTTGATGGCGTCGAGATCCACGCTGCCAATGGCCAATTGCCGGACACATTCCTGCAGTCGGTGAGCAACACCCGCACCGACAAGTACGGTGGCTCCATTGAAAACCGGACTCGTTTTCTATTGGAAGTGATCGAGGCGATCAAGAAAGAGTTCCCATCGGATCGAATTGCCGTGCGGTTGGCACCAAATGGCACATTCGCGGGGATGGGCAGTGCCGACAACTATGAACAGTTTATGTACACGATGGAGCAGCTTGGCAAACTCAACTTTGCCTACTTGGCTGTCCTGGAAGGTCGAAGTGGGTTTGGTGACCACGATAAAGGCCGTCTTGTCACAGCCTTGGATGCCAAGAATGCCTTCAGAGGCCTTGTGATCGGCAACGGTGGCTACACGCGCGATCTCGCGGAAGGAGCGATTCGTAGCGGCGCGGTTGATGCCGTTTGCTTTGGTCGCCCGTACATGGCCAACCCGGATCTCGTCGAGCGCTTCCAGAACGACTGGCCCTTGAACGAGCCAACCGCGTACGAACATTGGTGGGATGCGGGCTTTGGTGCGACGGGATACACAGACTTGCAGCCGTATGCTCCGGAGTAGGTCTTGGATATTGGACCTGAAAGATACTTTTGGATGGTATATGATCAATTAATTCGTATTCAGGTGTAGCGGAACAGGCCTGTACTACTATTGTGCTTTTCACTTGTTTTGCAGTCAAAATTATGGCGTAATTCTAATATCTCTATTTCGAGCTAATTCAGCCCATCATTATTTAATTCTGTCCTAATTCTGGCCAAACTTGGCTCCGTGACACCAGCTGACCGCTCAACTGATGTTTGTTCGCCGACTTTTTTATTTGGAAACAGCAGGAATGGCGGGTAATCACCCGCCAAGCTGACAGAATTGTGCAATTCCAACCAGACATCGTGATCACGCACCATCTCTCAACTCTAATTTTGGGTTTATCGAGGGCTAATTCTGCCAGGAATGATTGTCATGCGGGATAATTTGGCCAGAATAAAGGTCCCACCCGCCACAATCGGTGAAAAGCACAATAGGGGGGATCAAAGTTGCCGAAAACCGTCAGATGTTTTGATAATTTGAACACCGATAATTTCGACTTGCTGATCAGATAATTTTGCGTCAGATTATAAATATCAGGTTCCTCTGGAGGTAGCTGATATTAATTATCTGAATCTGACAAAGAGAATTATCCAAATTTTGAAAAATGTGAGCCACATCATCAGGCAAGCAGCACAAAGGGAAGTGAGTGCCTTGCGCACGCAAGGAAACAGGCACATGAGCGTGCGCGCCACCATGAACAGCACCGCGGCGTAGCTGAATCTAATACTGCACGACTGTCCAATTTTTGTCTAGGGATCTCCTCCAAACGCCGCTGCCAGTCGGTTTTCTTGGGCATGTTTCCCCAGCGAAACAGAAATTTCCATCGTGTGTCTTTCTTCAAATATTAGAAAACGATACGTAAATGTTATGATTTGATTTTCCATTTACAGAGTGTATCAGTGTGGAAAATCAGGGGTTCACTTTTTGGGATGCGGATAATTCCAAGGTTGCCGTCAGATGTTTTGATAATTTGATGACCGATATTTTTTCGATTTTTTTCTACTTTGATCCCCCCTAATAAGTAGATATCATTGATATTAATAACGAATACCTGGGATATTTGAAATTGGCTTTCCATTGCGACATACAGTACTGTACCCATTTGGACATCGCACTCTCCAAAGTCACAAAAAGGGGTTTTTGTTTCAAACACATTCGAACAACATCGACATGCGGAGAATTTTATCCAATCGTGTCATCGCAACAGGCGAATGATTGGGTATAAATCATTCCAAACCTCGTTGCCAGTCAAAAAAGTCAAAAAAGCATCGCATCGTTTCGCGACAGCACCAAACCGAAAAAACAACTCAAGGATGCGTGTATTGGTAGGCGATGAGACGGGCTTGCTCAAGTCGATTGAGCTTGAGAAGGAAGAGCAGCGCGTGATTTCTAGCCGCAGCGAGCCCCAGTCCCGCACGCGTGGCGTGCAGCGCATTTGCTGGTACCAAGACGAAAACCAGGAGCTCAATTGCCGTGAAAACGTCGTCGTCGCGCGTGCGAATGCCGTCGTGGAGTACTACTCTGGCGCCCACATCAAAGACGCGTCTTCTCTTGGGCGTAAGCCAGAATGGTCGTTTGATTCGCCTGCGGGCAAGTGTGTCGGGCTCGGAATGCTTCAGAAGTTTGGCTCCGTCGTGAGCTGCACGGCTGCCGGTGATGTGTTGATCAAGAACTCGTTGAACACGGCCAAGAAACCAACCACTTTCCAGGTCGGCCCAGATCTGGACTGTATGCGTGTGCAGCCCAACGAACAGACCCATATCGCGGTCGGTGGCAAGGAACGCGACTTGAATATCTGGTCGCTGGAAACGCAACAGTCCGTTTTTAAAGGCAAAAACATCACCCACGATAAACTGGATATGCGGGTGCCTGTGTGGGTCAAAGATTTGCAGTTTTTGGCCACGCCGGGCACAAGCAACGGCCACCGAGTGGTCGTGGGCACTGGATACCGCCACATCCGCTTGTACGATACCAACACGAAACGGCGTCCGATCATGCAAATCGAATTCGGCGAATACCCGATCAATGCGATGTGTGTGTCGCCCGATGAGACGTGTGTCTTTGCCGCCGATACCACGGGTTGTATGGATATCTTTGACTTGCGCACGCTCAAGCATATGGGTCGCTGTATCGGTCCAAACGGCGCGCTTCGTGATATTTCGTTCCACCCGACGCTGCCTTTTGTCGCGGCGGTGGGCTTGGACCGCTTTGTGCATGTCTTTGATGTGAACACGCGCAAGTACCAGCATATGATCTACGCCAAGCAGCGGTTAACCACGGTGTTGTTCTGTAACGACGGTGTCGACGACGCGTTCACCAAGAAAGACGATGCAAACGAGAAAGAACGTGCGCCAAAGCGGCGAAAAGCCAACGACGTAGAGGACGATGACGAGCTCACGTTTGATGGCGAGGACGACGACGATGAGGAGATGGAAGAGCTCGCGTACGAAGGACTGGAGATCAGTGACGATGAAGAAGCCGAGTTCAACGGCAGCGATGATGACGATGACGATGAGAATGACTTTGCCGATCTTGGTGAGGACGAGGACAGTGATTAACAAGTGTAAAGAACAAAATATTACTGTGTGTGTTTTGGATCCATGTGTTTCCATCAAAGTATCTATTTTGCACTGCAGTTTGTTGGGTGTGTACAGCTACAGCTACATGACGGTAGTAGTTTTTACGATACGACCCGTTTGTGGAGCGACTTGCCGCGGTGGTTGAACACAAAAAAATCTGGCACGTTAAGAAGAGATGGAAGCGATCTTTTCACGATAAAGACACGCATAGTTAATGACCAAATATGACTAGAGTAAGGAGTAGGAGGCGTTGATAGGAATGGGGCTGTAGGGAGACCGTACCGGGAATGGAGCGACGCGTTGGATCGGATGGGCTGTACGTCGCCTGCGATGAGCAACACGCCAAAGAGCGACACGATAAACGCAACCACAAGCTCAACGATCACCTGGAGAGGAACAAACCCACATGTATACGTTCAGTACAAAGCAGGGTGGCCCAAATTTTTGGCCATGCGCGACGTACCGCTGGTGCTGGAAGCTGCGCGTCGGTGATCTCCAGCAGGCGCACATATTCCTCGTCTGCATGGATATCCAGATACTTGTGCAATTAGTACATGAGGCTATTGTTGGCCCGTACCGCACACGAAGCAGCACGTAACGTACACTTGACGGAATAGTAGCCCGCGTGCATCAGCAGCAGCACGCCGATCGAGATGAGGACCTTGCCAAAGGACATACTTGTCGTGGTAGCGTTTTGGGCGTTTTGGGCTTGTGCTTCGTTTGCTTTGGACCTCCCCACAAAAAACAAGACAACGGGTGGGCTGAGTTTGAATAATCATCAAACCCATATTCGAACCCACACTGCACAAGCAAAACCAGACCCGTTTTGAATGAGTACTGATATACGTTAACCAATGCCGATTGGTCCGTTTTCGAAACAACGTTCTAATTTTACGTGGGTGATTTTTTTCCCCGCACCCTTTCGTCCCCAGTTCTGGGGAAGATTCGCATTACCTTCCGATGCTTGCTGTGTGGCTATTTAGATGCGCATTGCATATATACGCTGTCCTCGTGTTCTGCTATGCGCTGTGAGGATGTGACACCAGTTGCGCACCAATAGCTGGAATAAGACGCCCAGGAGCTCCCCATTTTGAGTGAAACTGTGACAACACGGCCGTTAACGTGCCATTCGATGAAGAGCTCCTAAGGCTCTTGAGGGCGTCCTGAGGATTGAATTGTCCACTACCAGCTACCGTCGATCATCATCGTCTTTGGTGTCTCATCTTATCGAACACTGGGGGCGCCACGCTGTCGCACCACCGTCCTCCTCGCTCGCGTGCGATTGCGATGACCGGAAAAAGTCTCGTCCAGCGGTACGAGCCCGAGATAAGCGCCAGCGCCACCAGTAACTACGCGAGCTGCTATACAGCCTACGCCAGCGGCGTCGGTGGCTCCTACTCACGCGCTCTGGACCCGGAGCCTCCTGAAGAAACGGTGCCAACGAGATCGACGAGATACGACGAAGCCCAACAACTCGGTACAGCGCTGCTGTTTGTTCCTCCCTTCGTCCCTTGGTCACAACTAACAGGATGCGACTTTCATGCGCTTGTCTATGTGCCTCTAGCAAATATGCGCAGTCCTTTCCCTCGCGCTCGCAAGGCCGCCCCACCAAACAGTAACATCGACGTCACGCCATCATCCTCCTCTTCTTCATCTTCCTCCTCCTCCGCCACGCCGCGCACACTAGGCGTCCGCTTCCTTCGCCCTTCCAGCCACAAGGCGGCCACCGACAAACTCACGGCCTCGTCCGAGTCCAGCGTCTCGCGCTCCTCGGCGCTTTCATCTCTCACGCGCTTCCGTGGGAATCAGTCCAACGTCTCGACACGGTACGATGAGAGCTACTCGCGCGCCGCCGCGAGCAAAGACGACGACGCGCCCGTGATCAAACCCAGTACGGGTGGAGGCACCACCACGCACAGCTCGCTTGGCCCGTCGGTCAGCAACGTGCGCACCCAGGGCGAGTGCTTACCACGGCTCCACTCGGGCTCCAGCGGTAACAATCTCCTGGCTCAAGCCACCGCGTCGTCGTCGTCGTCATCTACAAGTCTATCGACGACCAGCTCCTCGTCGTCCTTGTCCAAGACCTCGGTCACGCTACCAGCTACGACTGGCTACAGTAGCGATGCCACGACGACGAGCACAAATAAGAGCTCACGACCGCGAGGGCTCGTAGGGCTCCAAAACCTGGGCAATACATGGTACGTAACGTTTATAGACCGCATCCGAAAAGGTCTAACGTGGACGCGTCTAAATTTACTGACACCTCCACAAAAATTGTTTTTACTTTTTAAAAAACAGTTTTATGAACAGTTGTTTACAGTGCGTCAGCAATATCCCGGCGCTTGTCAAGTACTTCCAGTCAGGTGAATATGTCGATGAAATTACAGCCTCCAGCCCTACAAAAGGCGCATTAGCATCGTACGTATACTTTTTTAATTCTCATTTTTGACCTTAAAATATCGTCTAAACCATGTTTTTTGGACATTTAAAAAAGAGCATTTGGGGAGCTTGTCAAGGCGCTTTGGACAAGTCCCGAGTTCACATCCACACGGCCCGTGGAACTCAAGCGTGTGATCGGCAAAGTAGCCTCCAGGTTCACAGGATACGACCAGCAAGATGCGCAAGAATTTTTACGTTTTTTATTAGACGGCCTCCATGAAGATTTAAACCGCATCACGACAAAACCTGCCTATTACGAAATTAAAGACCATGAAAATGCAAAAGACCGCGACATTTCCAACGAATACTGGAAATTCTATGGCGACCGCAACAAAAGCGCAATTTCCGATTTATTTTGTGGCCAATTACGGTCCGAAATCAAATGCCATACGTGCAACCATCGGTCGCTGTGCTTTGACGTGTTTTGGGATTTATCGGTGCCCGTGCCGCACAAAAAAAAGCCACAGAAATCCTCGATGCGGATATCCAGTGTATTTTCCTCCTCTTCGTCCTCCTCCTCCTCTGCTTCGTCCTCCAATGACCATGGGGAGGCCGCCACGTCGCCGTCCAGTGGCGTCACGATCCAAGACTGTTTAAAGGCCTACACCGACCAAGAATTACTGGACGAAAGTGATTCGTATTATTGTGCCAAGTGTAAAACCCATCGAGAAGTGACCAAGAAAATTTCGCTCTACCGGTTACCGCAAGTGCTCGTGGTCCATTTGAAACGGTTTTCGTATTCCACGTTTAGCCGCGATAAAGTGAATACGGCCATCAAAACACCGTTTACGGGGTTAGACATTGGCGATTTTTGTGCGCAAGATGCCGTTTTAGACGGAAGTACACTGTACGATCTCACAGGCGTCGTCCACCATGTTGGAAGTCTCAACGGCGGCCACTACACAGCGTACGTATCCATCTAAATGTGCCATTTTTGCTGCCGAAAAAAGGGATTTTAACCTATTTTTTCCGGGTATTTATGTATTTAGGGAATGTGTGAATGCCGATACAAATGACTGGTACGATTTTAACGATTCTTCGGTCTCGTTGATCAAAAAGCCCCAGTTTTCCAGTTCCAGCGCGTATATTTTGTTTTTCCGACGGCGTGCTGAAAAAACACTCACCATTTAATATATAAAAACGCTACTAATAAAAGAAAAACTCACATTAAAATGCCATTTTCAATTTCAAATTCGTTTTCATGGACGCCACTTTTCAAATTGCCACATTTGGTCCACATCGACGATTCAATCAATTTTAAAGTCGCAAAGGGGTCACTTAATAGTGTGATTAGGCCACTGGTCAAATCAATTTTGGATTCAAATTGGAAAACTTGTCCATTTGAATTAATATGGAAAATCATCGTGTAGCTGTAGGCATACCATTTGCCAATGAGCCATTGGACAAGTGGTTCATCTTGTAAAATATGTGGGAAAAAATACACAATCGTATCGCGTGAAATTTTACAAGTCGTTTTACCTGTTGTTTTGACCACATACACGTCATTCCCATTAATTGGATCACAATTCCCATCACCTGGCAGTGCCATCAAAAATTCATTTTCCATTTGTAAATGGGCATGATATTTGGTCACATTTTGCCATTGTTCATAAAAATTCGCAATGCCTGTAAAATCGGCACATTTCAAATCTTGGTCAAAAGCGGTTTCTAAAAACGGTTTTACGTTTTCACGGGCATTTAAATCGTCACAAAACCCATTTTGGAGATGCCTAAAATACGTTTCCACGAGTTTCATGGCGGCCGATTCTGCGTTTTGCCGCATACTGAGCACGACCGAGTCTAGGAGACTCAAGTGGCGGTCCATGGCTTGCAGAGATTCTCTAATTTGTTCAATTTCGTACTTTGTCGAGCGGTCGCTTTGCCTCTGGCGGCGGTGGCCGTGGAGCCGCGCACTGCCGTACTTGCGCAAGTTGGCGCAGTTTTTCGAGACCACGCGACGGAGAGGAGCAAGAGGAGCTTGAGGAGGAGGGGGAGCTGTTAGGAGGAGCTGCTGGTTGCGTGTCCTCTGATTAATGGTGGTGGTGAGCTGCTGTGGTGGAGGAGATGTGCGCTGGTGGTACCAGGTGGAGAGCAGCGTCAACTGGTGGTGCTGATGGGGATGATCTGTTGGCTCATTTTGGTGGTCGTTGTCGTGGCGCTGCTGTGGCTGCCGTGGCGGTGGCGCTAATGGCCGCATGGAGCCGTGGCGGACGTTCATGGCGGTGGACTGTGGGCTGTGGAAGCGTTGCTGTTGCGTGCTGCTGTGGGGCTGTACGGTACTGTATGATACGGTACGTCGCTGTTTACTGTCGAGAGCGCGTGAACAGACGACGTTCCATGGATCACCAAGAGAGAGCGAGAGAGATCAAAACGGGAGCTGCTGGCTCACACCAAAAGGAGACACAACAAAAACAAGTCAAGTGAAGTAAAAAACCTTACCTTTTCATGGAAAAACACCTCAGAATGCATTGATTTGCCAATAATCAGCAGTATGTACTGCCTTCTGATTGACTATTAAACTGTACGGTCGAGGTGGAGCCGCTAAGATGGCTACAGTGCATCCGGAGCTCTACGATCGAAAAACGGCTTTCATTTTCGAAAACCACTGGCGCAGTCCGGATGCTTTCTTGTATGCCTTGTAGGTGAGGTACCCTTCAGCTCCTTTGTCGGCGTCCCACCACAACGCTTGTGGCGCCATCTCTTCGACCGGCCAGTTGTTCTTGAAACGGTCGACCAGATCTGGGTTGGCGATGGACGGACGACCAAACG
>JAADWJ010000481.1:0-18028 GCA_023336165.1 Pythium monospermum
ATTTTTTTTTTTTTTTTTGCGAGCAGCTTCACAGCTTCAAGGTTCAAACACCCAAACACCCAAACGTCCACGATCAAAACTAATGAAATACCCAATTTGTATTTTGCATATTTATGCCATTATTAGCCAAGTTTGACTGGTATTGTCAAGGGCTATTCAGCTTCGTGATCGCCATCATATTGATGAGAGACACACAAACGAAATCCAAAATGCTCAAGGAAGTGGGCTTTTGGCGCGAGACGCCCACGCTTAACCGCGATGCGAGTAGCTCTTGGAGTGAGCGCTCTCTTCTGCTTCTGTACAAACGCACCGCGTCGTCGGAGCAGCAGCAGCAGCCATCAAAAGACGATGACCACGACCAAGATGACGACGACGACAATGATCCTAGCCGTCCCGATCCCACGAAGCTTGTCGATTATCGATGGTTTATCACCCACAGCCATTTGATCAAGATGCTCGAGTGGTACCTCGTTGCAGGCGCTTGCGTGGAGAGCCATGAGCTTGCCTACAGCCACTGCCGCTTCCGCAAATGCGCCATCGCGACACAAACGCCCAAAGTACTTGGCGCCTGCACGCTCACCGATGGCAGCTACGTGTGGCCCGAAGGCTATTGGCACTACATCCACAGCCACCACGTGCGGCCACCACAAGAGTTTCTGGACCACGTCACCACAAATTACAGGCGCGCGCTCTTTGCCAGGAAAGCATTGAGCCGTGAGTTTGGCGATGATGTGCTGTGGTTGTGGGAACCGGCCTTAAAAAAGCCCGTGCCCATGCCCAGCGGCATGCAAGAGTGGGTCTTGGCGAACACGACGCTGCAGCTATCAAACGATCCCCATGGCAAAGCGACAGGGCCGCCGATCGAAAAGAAGAGTGGATTTTACTACCAAACATGGGACCACCTGGCGAATACAGCACCGAGCTGTTGCCAGTGTACCATCAGCTAAAACAACGCAAGGCCAGCCTTAAAAACTAGCGTAAATCAACTTGTGTGTATATTATGACATCTCAACATCTCCATCTCCATCTTCTTCTTCTTCCTCTACGATCACTGTGGTTTCTTGGTCTTCGCTACTATTACTGGATGCACCATCATCGCCTTCTTTTTCGTGTGGTAAAATGAACAGTGGACCGACACACTCGGATTCACACCGCACGGCGATCAACAAGACTTCCATCATCCAAAACGAAATACTTGTCGCCACGGGCGCAGGCACAAAGCCACCAAAGAAATCCACACAGTGCTCGCCATTTGGGCCCGCTGCTTCAAAAAGCCCCCAGGAAAACATATCCACCCAAATTTCTTTCCTTTCCACTGCTGCGACCGTGCCGACCCCAGCTGTAGCCATGGCCATGGCCTGTGCATCGGCACGTGTGACAGCATCACGCACATTGCGTTTCTCTGGATCAATGGACCGAAAAAGCACCAAGTAGCCGCCATCTTCGGTTTGCACAAGCGACGCCAAGATCAACGACTTGAGCAACACATTCTGGCCGGCATGTTCCATGGTGCGGTAAAAAATGGCATTATGGGGCGACACTTGCTGCACAAAATGGTAATTTGCACGAATAGAAGACGAATAAATGCGATTAATTCCACGTTCGGTGGACAACATATTCCACGTGCGGGTCGCGACTTGTTGCGCCGTGCGATACAAAAACGTCTTTTCCAATGCGAATTGTACATAATCACCACACACTTTACGACGGTCACGCCAGCCAAAGACTTCACTTCCGGTGGTCACGTAATTGGTACTTTTACGGAACTGCATGATCTCGGCGTACGCGTCGCGTGCGATTTCCATACATTCGTCTTCTGTGATGGGCGTCAACAGCACGATCGGAGAGGCATTGCCGTCGGGTGCTTGTGTAGGGGACCGTGGGCTTGTATTTGGACTGGAGGTGGCGGAGGCAGAGGACCCACGCCGTGCTCGGGACGCAGCGGCGTGTTCCTCTGGCGTGCGAAGCGTGGGTGGGAATGTCTGCAGCAAATCGGCGTAGTCGTGTCCTCGTTTCACTTGGTCTTGGAATTCTTCTTGCACCAAGATGCCGACCCGCGTGGAGACTTTGGATTGTTCCATGGCGATTTCGCGTAATCCTTCATTCTCTCGGCGCAAATGGTCAATTGACACGGCCATCTCTTGGAACGATTGCTTCAGTTTGTCTTCGGCTGTGATTGGAGCTGGTGGTGGTTGTGTGGTAGGGGAAGAAGGGGTGCTGGGAGAGGCACCGACCAGAGACGCGATACTGTGGCGACTAGGGGCGGCTTGCTGCTGTTGTTGTTGTTGTTGTTGGGCAACAGCAGCCGCCGCCGCGGCGGCAGCGCTTTGCTGCTTGGTCTTCTGTTGTTCAGCGAGTGAGATCGCGTGGTAGTCCTTTTCCAATTGGCAAACCGTTTCGCGAAGCGTCGTGAGCGTGTCAATCTTGCGGTAGTACGACCGCTTGACGAGCATCCGCTGCTTAGCACGCTTCTCTTCCTCGGTCACGGACAAGTTCTTGGTGTTGGCGCTTGCCACTGCGGTTGAAGTAGAAGTCGTCGTGGCTTTCTTTTTCTTGGCTGCTGCTTTCTTGGTATCCTTTTCTGCTGCTGCTGGTACTTTCCTCGGTGGAGACCGCTTCGCTGCGACTCCACTTCCACTGCCTTCTGCATGCCGCGGTTGCCGTGATCGTGACGCTTTCGCTTTGCCCACCACAGCAGATGATGAAGAGGCTGATGGTGACAATGCATAAGACGCGGCATTCGCTAATGCTGTCAATGCATCCACTGCTGCGATCCCCGAGGGCGATGATACAGTGGTGGTCTCCATGGAAGGTGGTGACGATGGCGTCGTTATCCGGTTGTGATGACTGGAACTCTCCGACGACAAAGAGCGCAGTTGTTGGTTTGCATACATCGCGTGGCTCTCTTGTGATACAAACGCTGGGTCATTTCGTGGCAACCCGTCGACCAGAATGGGGCGCGCTGGCAACTGGTACAGTTGCTGTTGCTGTTGTTGTTGCCGTTCCTGGGCGAACTGGTCCAGTGACGCCATGTCCATCTTGCGCTGTTTTTGCTGCTGCGTTGTGTTGCTATTGGATGGAGGCAGCAGAGACGCAAACTCACGCATGGTGGCGCCTAGGGGCGGCGGTGGCGCATATTCATGGCGTCCATTTGGAAGCGCGCCAAAGGCTGTGTCGCCATTTCGTGGCGCTTGCGTCGGCTGCGCATTGAGCAACTCGGTGATCTTCATCATGGCCTGCGACGGCTGCTGGTTGTGGACGATATCGATGACTCTATATGTCTGACTCGCTCTGTGTGTCTGTTAATGCGGCCGTCAACAGCGCAAATGCCTCGAAAGTCGACGAGAGTCGACCGACAGGCAGGGAGCTAGAGAGTCAAATGTTGCGGCGCCAGGCCATGTTCCAGCTGCTCGGGTTCCGAACAGATCATCAGGTCGGCGTGGGTGGGTTTGTGGTTTGGCGAATATCTATTCTCAGAGGTGTTTATCATGCCCATGTGGTGTAAAAATGGGACCCGTAAACCAGCAGGAATGGCCAGACATGTAAAGATAGAGGTTTGGTGTCCACAAATCGGTGATTTTTTGACTGGAACCACTCTAAGCAATCAGGTATTCAGTTGCCACCGTGCCCAACTTCTTCGAGCTCCAGATGGAGACGCCTCTCCGTCACTCCGCGTGAATGTCATCCGGATACGAACGCACGAGATCCAAATAGATCACCATGTGATTCATGCATTTCCCATTTTCCAGCAGCGGCTTGAAGTATGCAGTACTATACCAGGACAAGTTGACGGTCCAATGGGTCACAGGACAAACTGGGCACAAGTCACCCATTAAGCTTTGATGGGTTCAAAAGGTTTCTTTGCTTCATTAGCCAGCAGCTCTGGATGAGCCCTACGCGTGTGTGTCAACGAACTACATGTACAGATACAACGCCCTACATGGATCTGATCAATCATAGCGGGACTTGTTGCCATTGTCGCGTTGCGGCTGTCGTTGCGGCTGTTGCTGTTGCTGCTGTTGTTGGTATTGCGATGGCGCGCCGTACTGGAATGCACTTGGTGATGTGCCCAACGCGTTGTACGAAGGCTGTTGGTGCTGCTGAAGTGGCTGTAGCGGCTGACGGTAGTCTTGCTGGCCGTTGTTGTTGTTGTTGTTATTCGCCGATGGGTAGTAGTTGCGCGGGTGCGGGTTGTACGGTTGCTGGGCCTTGACAGGCATGCGAATATTCTGGTACCCTCCGCCGCGGCCGTTGCGACGCGTACACATGACGTAGCATGACAAAAGCACAAGCACAATCTCAAAGAACGCGATCGTAAACACAAACACCGCGATCAAAAAGCTTTGGTCATTGACCCATGTGATCATCCGCGACTCACAGGCGCAGAGCATGGCATGCTTTGTGATCGGATCACTCACGGAGAACGTCGCGCCTGCACACTTGAGAAAATCACTGCCCAGCTGCAAATCGTTCGAGCCAATGCGGCACTTGCTTTCCACGAAATCGGCAAACCATTCAAACCGTGGGTTGCTGCAAATGGCAGAAAGCGACGAACTTTTCAGGCTGAGATCCACATCAATGGAGAGACCGCATTGGTCGTAGGCATCGCCAAAGCGGTGGTTGATCCATCGAAGCACTTTTTGGTCGCTTGGCGAAAGCACGGAAAGATCAAAGTTGTGGGCACTTGCATTGACAAGCGTACCGTGGACGTGGTACATGAACCCGGCAAGCGCCAGTTGCGCCAGCACTGAGACCAGCACAAGCGTCGCGTACGGGAACAAGAACACTTTGCTATCCCACTGCGCGCCACAGCAGCCAAGCAACGCGATCATGAGAATCAGCGACCCGCACGTGATGATCGCGCCGGCGATCCCGCCATCGGAAAACTCGTTCAGATCCGGAAGCGACATCATATATGCTGAATAGTAGATGAGCCATACAACGCGTTAGTGAAACCCTCAGCCAGCCCGGTGGATACTGTGATATATGTGTATGGGGAAAGATAGACGAACCGCCAAGTGTGATGAGTACCGTGCCGAGCAGCAAGAAGAGCACGTTGGTGAAGACGAGGATGCCGCGCGACAGTGATCGCCACGTATTCACGCCCATGGTGATCGAGCGATACGTTGTTTATTCGGTAGTGCCTTGGTCGCTCAGTAAGTCGTTGGCACAAAAGAGCTCTCTCTGCCTCGCAATATCCCAGCCGGAAATGGAGGAGATCGTTGTCCTCTTCGCTCGTTTATCCCGTTGTCCAGTCTTCTTGTCGATGGTGTTGGACGACGACGCCAGATGAAGTCTCACCGAGCTAGAAATGCAGGAATGATTGCGATCCATAAACCTAACATCCTTTAACATCCACTAACACCCACGTGGACACTCGTTTTTGTATGGAGTCAACTGGGCATCATACTGTGTCAATCCAACATACAAAAATTCGCGGAACCTCTTCTATTTCAACCAATCATATGGATGTAGACTGAATCTTCAAACTTGAGCTTCGGGAGAGTCGATCTAAAAATTCATATCCAGATCCAATTGGCTGAAATCGAGTTTCTGATTCGCCATTTTGCAATTGCTGATTCAGATTTTCAACACCAACTCGAACATGCCGCATGAGGATTCCTCCGAATGGAGCGGTCGCGGCGCCGACGTGATCGTCGTCGAAGATATCAAAGAGCTGAAGCAAGCCGTCCACGATGTAAGATACTAGTTCGTATAGGTCTTTGTCTTTGTGCACGATGAAGACGGGCTCTGAGTCGCCATACTTTCCATGGATTCACGCACACATAGGAAATGGAACTCCTCGGCTGCCACTTCTTCCAGCGGCGCGTCGTCACGTACGATCTTTGAGCACCCAGGGGCACACGCTCCAAGCCTAATACTCTCTAACTCTCTTACTTTGGTTTCTTAGTATTCTTGGACTTGGAAACGTAGCAGACGCCGTCGAGATCCTTGCGATTGGCTACATTTTGACGGTGTACGAAGACACTGAAGGAAAGATCTCGCCATGGGAGTCCAGTACGTTCCACCACTACTTATTGACTACATTATCCGAAAGGGCGGAAACGAGCGGGCCGAAGGACTAAACTGATTTGTGACAGGCTTCCTCACGGCTGCGGTGTTCGCTGGCATGCTCGCGGGCGGGTTCATCGGTGGCATTCTTGGCGATATCTATGGCCGCAAGCCGGTGCTCATGACAAATCTTGCGATCAACGCGATCTCGGCGTTTCTTTCGGCATTCTCCACGACGATCTATTGGCTCATCTTCTTCCGCACACTTGCTGGTCTTGGTGCGTTTTTATTATGGATTCTTTTTCATTTCCCGTCATTTTTCTTAACAAGCAAACTGTATGTGGTGATCCTCCGTTGGCACAGGTGTGGGCGGCGTCGTATCCTCTTTGTTTGCGCTATGTTTAGAGCATGTGCCTGTCTCCGCGCGCGGCCGATACGTGACGATCTTGTGCTCGTTTTGGATGGTCGGCTCGGTGCTCACAGCCGGCACCGCGTGGATCATGCTGGGCAACGACAGTAACGGCAACCGGATCTTGGATATCACATGGCGCTGGTTCGCAGCGGTCGTCGGGCTGCCATCGCTTGGCTGCTTGATCTTTACGTCATGGTATATCCCTGAGAGTCCCCATTTTCTGGCAAGCCAGGGCAAGATTCAGAGCGTCACTGAAGTGATCCAGTTCATCCATGAAGTTAACAACAGCCCACGCCGCGTGCAATTCAAATTTTCCGACCAAGACCAAGAAGACGACAACAGCGACTCAATCAACAACAAGACACCGCCACGCCGTGGATCCAGTAACAGCAGCAGCACCACCAGCAGCGTGGCGCGTGCCGTGTTTGATGCCGACAGAATGAGAGGCATCGCGCGGTTATTCCACCAGCCGCATGTCGCCGGCACGGTCATCCTCATGATGTGTGCGTACTGTCTCAGCTTTGGCTCCTATGGGTTATCCACCTGGATCACCAAGCTCTTCACAAGCGTCGGTCTCCACAACCCGTTTGCGAATGCGTTTCTCTTTGCCGGTGCCAATTTACCAGGCAACGTCATCAGGTATTTTACCATCCCTACTTGCTACTCGCTATCATAGTAGAAGCACTGGTATCTAACCCATTTGAAAAAGTCTGTACTTGATCGATATTGTAGGACGCAAACAGTTGCTTTCCGGTGCCTTTTTTTCCTCAGCGACTTGTGCACTTTTGTTTGCCTTCAACGTGGAAGGATCGGCCACCGTGATCGTATTGGTCTCGTGCCTTTTCAACGCCTGCACGACTGCGGCATGGAATGCGGTACGTATTGCTTCAACCTACTACATTGTGAGCTGACTACCAGACAGGACGAAGAGCTCATCTATGTTCTAATCTTATTTTGGTTATGCTATCAGTTTGGCGTCTTATCGGCTGAAAATTTCCCACTTGAAGTGCGCACGACGGGCATCGCACTTGTGAATTGTTCAGGACGGATCGGCGCCATCAGCGCGCAGTTTGTGAATGGGTTTTTGATGGGCGAACCGCCGCATGTCGTAGCGTTACTACTGGTCGTTTCCACTGCCATGGTCGTCGGAGGACTGCTAGCGAGAGCGGTCAAGGCGCCTGAGGAAAGCGATCCCATCGCGCTAGAGCAACGGAGACGAGCGTCGATCCAGCAACAGAAAGCAGCGGCAAGCGCAACAGGAGGAGAGAAGAAGAACGGCTGCGCAAACGGCCACGACGATGGTCTGGAGATCGTCAGTCGTAGCTCCACGCAGACAACCTTGTCCACGGAATATGGCGATGAAGATGCCGACGTGGCCGATGAAGAAGAAGGACTTTGCTGCGAACGGCAACGGCTTCGCCCCCACCACCACAGCGGCGCTGGCAGTGAGCGGTCCCTCGAATGAAACCATGTCGTTTGTACTTGTGTTGTTGCGCTGTCTATGGGATCCTGGCAAGTACCCATTGGATCTTTTTTCCAAGTCCACATAATGGACATGGCAAATGCAAAATGTTGCTCATTTTGTAAGCAAAAACCAGTAAAAGAAGCTTCAACAGCTCATTTTCCTCGCTACATTGTGTATCCCTATGCGTTCGTTTCCAGCAGCTCCATGACTCACTTGATGAGACCAAAGCGACGACAACAGCCAATGCATCCACCACCCAATATCCGTGGCGTGGAGAGGCCTTCCCGCACTATCATCTCTGGCGGATTTTTTTTTTTTTTGGCTCGTTTGTTGGCTTTGTTGGCAAACAGGGGCTGGATTTTCAGCCATGAAATCCACGTGTGGTGTCAAATTGTCAGTTCAACAAATCCAGCACCTTCGTTATCGAATATGTGAGATTTCTGGGACCTCTGTTATCAGCACCTATACTTGTGGTAACGGATTTAATATGTGTCGGACCTCTTATATTCGATCGAACAACAATCGCCCAATAAAATGTAAACATAAGGGTTTTTGGGTTTTCTTCTTCATGAGCCTGACCCAAAATCGAATGGGTAACGTGGCAACAAACATGCAACGTGGCGGGGGGATGAGTTCCTCCATGTCATCTTGAAGACGCCACTGGAGGTGAGGTACACTGTAACGTGGCGTGGTGAATAGTGCGCTTGCTGTTAAAATCCAGCTGTGCGCCGTCGATGGATTGATGAGATAATTGTGCGAAGACAAAGACGGGGGAAAACCTCCCATCTGCCACATCCTTCATTTCCATTTTTGAGTCGCATCCCTCACCAGGTTTGCTGTACTGCACACCAAACATCACAACCATGCCGCCATCAACATCGACATCGACCGTGCCACCAACACCAAGCTCCAGCAGCTCCACCACCAACACCCAGCGCACACGCTTACCCAAGCTGGTATCCGCTCCTTCCCAGGATGCCGCGTACGTGACGACATGTCGCGGCACCATGAAGTACACACGCAAGACGTCAAAAGAAGTGCGCTTCGCACTGGGCAGTGAGACCGCCGCGATTTCTGCGTCTGTCGTCGCCGATAAGGCCAACAACATTGATCTGGCAAGTATGTGCGCATCGCGGGCCATCACAACCACCACCACCACTGTTGACCACCATCAGAAGAAGAAGATGAATTACCTCTCCACGCCCATGCGCGACGCCGTCTTGCAAGCCAGTAAGCTGTGCACAACCTCGCTGGTCAAGAAAGCCTACGATATGACCCAGCCAGCGACCGACCAGCGCCGCCACCGGATCACGACTTGCCGTGTCATCGAGAAGCGCGATGGGTTCACCTTGTACGAAGACGAACAAGTGCCTGTGCTTTCCGAAGAGGACGAGGACGAGAACGACAACGATGAAGAGAACGACGATGACGACGAAGGCGAAGCCTGTGTGGATGACAACGTTGCGCTGCTGAAGGCCAGCCGAGGAGGAGCAGCCGTCGCAGCAGTCATCGCAGCAGCAGCAGCAGCTCCATCACAAGCGGCGATGGGCACGGACGGCGCGCCACGGCTCACGGGCATCAGCCATATCCAAGCCTCGTTGGATGAGTTTGTCGGCACTTTTGGGTATGACATGAGCGAACATGGCGCCCAGCGGTTGAACCCTGGCATGGCCTCGAGTGACCGCTTCCTGACGCTCTTGGACGAGAAAAACAAGCGGATCTCGCTCAAATGGATGGTGCTCGAGTCCAAAGCGGCCGGGACCATGGCACGTCGCCGTGACTTTGTGGTCGTGGAATGTCAGAAGCGGTTTGTCTTGCCCGACGGCCGCAAAGGATGGGTACAAAGCCTCCAGTCGGTGCAACTTCCGTGGTGTCCGTCGCAAGACCAAGGAGCGGGCTTTGTGCGTGGCTCGATCCACCACAGCGGTGTCGTCGCCATTGAATCCGTTGGAAACAAATCCGAAATTGACGTGGTCGTCGCGGCCGAGATGTCGCTCAAGGGGAATGCGTCTGCTGGCGCCCACCGTGCTGTGAGTCGTCGACGAGTGACCAAGACGCTGTTGTCGCTTGGTGAGTCCATTGAAACCGAGCGCGTCGAGCGGCTTTCGTATTTGGGCACGCAACGGTTCCATAAAGTGGAAATTGACCAAAAGGACAAACATTGCAAGATTTGTTCCGACCGCATCGGCTTTGTGCCTCTTTTGGGCTTGATGAAGCGCCATTCGTGCCGTAAATGTGGTGCCAGTGTGTGTGGCAACTGCAGCCAAGTGTGGCAAGTGGAACGCCAGCGGTCCACGGCCATGGTCGGCGGCGGACGCGTGACCACGCAGACCCGTGTGTGTACCCATTGTCTCTTGACGGCTCGCCGTCGCGAGACAAGCAAGTCGACGAAGGCGACCACGGGTCCAAGGAAGAGTGCGACTACAAGTTCAAGTACAAGTGCGAGCACTAGCCCTAGTACGAGTACGACGGCATCCAACAGCCATGCCCATATCTTCAACCGCAGCCAAAGCGATGGCGCCACGTGCTTGCAAGCCAAGACGACGCGTCCACCACCACCGCTACGCCAGGCGGAGTCGTTGCCCACGCGACCTCGTGAGACCACGGTGTTTGCGGTCGGCCATATGGTGGAGTCGATGATGCCCATGCGGCCGACTCAGCTTGAATTCCAGTTTCCTAGCTCGCCCACTGGCTCGTGTGTCGGCGAAAGTGACGCCACGACAACGGATGAAGAGGACGGCCCGCAAGATGACGACCAGTTTGGTTGTTTGCCCATGCGGTTCACCAGTGTCAACAACAGCCCAATTGACCAATCGGAAGTCAAGCGGCCCAGCGGCGACGAAGACGAGAACGAACGACCAGCGATGTTGCGCCTCAGTGAACTCATTTGATGAGGAACTCTACATGTTACTGGTATACTACCTGCACAATTCTGGTGGTCGTTTTTTCGCTGCAGTATATGGATACATTTTGATGTGGAATAATAAAATCTTTGTCTTTTTTCTGATATTTTTCAGCAAACAATTGTCGTTTACGAACCACAATAATTAATGATTTGTGTATTTCGACGCACAAAATATCATTTCTGGTAGATCACTGTTCGTCCAATAGAAAAAAATGTTTCTTCCGAAACTGGTGAATCGAATATTTGTACACTGTAATACAATTCTAATTGTTTTTGTGAATGAAATATTCTCCAAAAAATGTCATCGGCTGTCGTTGCATTGTGAAAGAGCTCCCCAAAATTTCACGCTGGCAAAATCCTGGAGATTGGATTTCTGATTTTCTCACAAGAAGCAACTTCAAAGTCAAGAACGCCACGTTGCCACCAGCACATCACCGCCATCGGCGCAATGGCAGTCGCTGCATTGGAAAAGCATCGTAAACAAGCACGAGAAAACAGTTGGGCGTGCGCGCCACTCGAGTTCAAGAAGCCTTTGCGTCAGCCAGTACTGTTGTGTACCACCACCCAGCAACGCGCGCGGGTGCACAAGAACGCGACGCCGCTGCTGCTGCGCTCTCGTGTACTGTACACTGTAGGGTAGAGAGCAAAAAAGGCAGCAGCGCAACTGAAGGAAGAAGATGCATCGTCTTGGCCCTTCGTTGATGTCGCCGCCGCCTCGGACACGCTCTTTCGAGTCGTCTGGCTCGGATACCACGATGGCGACGACGCCGACAGGAGAAGATGGCGGGGGCGACACCTCGGGCGACGACTCGAATGGGTCCTCGCCACAGCGCTTCATCAACGATTACGACGATGAAGAGCCAGGCCACGGCTTTTTCGATGGCCATGGCTCATCGACCACACACGCTGCCGCGCAGCCCGTGGTGGGCCGTGCACGCGCGGCGACCACCGCTTTACTCGGCCGCCAGCCATCGCAATCGCAATCGCAATCACAGCCCAAGGCGCAGTCCAGTTTGGCGCATGGCCGCATGTACGACGCCGTGATCGCCGCGTCGGAACACACCAACAAGCTCTTGCGCCGCGAGGCCATGCGCGCGACTTGTGTGCCCATTAAATTACGCCACGTGCGCGCCATGGAACAAGTGCAAAATGACATCTCCGTGTACCAGTACAAACCCAAAAAGCATTCCCATCCAGCAACAACAGCACCTCAAGAAGCTGCGACGACCACGAGAATCTTTGGCGTCGCGCAAGTCCACGCGCCCATCAGCGAAGTGGTCAAGATCATTGGCCATAAAAGCGCACTGAGCCTCGCTTTGCTCACGCCGGGGCTCGCCGACTACGAGACCATCCATACGTTGGTGCAGTCCACAAACCACTACGTCGCGGTCAAGTCGGTGGTCATGAACGACCAGTGGAACGCGCCCCACATCAGCCGCAAACGAGAGTTTATTCTCATGGAAAGCCAACAGGCGTTCCAAACAAGCGACCGACGCAACGGATGGCTCGTGAGCTACCATTCCCTATCGTATTCCTCTTGCCCAGAGCCCCTTTTAGGTGCCGTGCGTGGCAGCGTCTACTATTCAGGTATCGTAGCGCTGGAACGGTGGAGCGGCTCGGAGCAAATTGATTTGTTTACAGTCGCCGAGTACAATTTGAAAGGCCAAGTCACCAGTAAAATCAACCGCCAAGCGGCAAGGGACCGCGTGGTGGATACGCTTGTCTTGCTCACTGGAACGATCGAACAGCGCGCCGTGACCGAGTTGTCGCTCTTGCAATCGCATGATTTCAATGAAATCAAAAAGCTCGTGCAAGTGGATGTGTGTCGCCTTTGTGTCGACAAAATTGGCGTCGTGCCAAAGCGAGGAGCCGCGATCCATCGATGCCGCAAATGCTGTGTGAGTGTGTGCGCGTCGTGCAGTTCCATTTGGAAACGAGGCAAAAAGGAAATGAGGCTCTGCATGCAATGCTGGGCCGGCACAACCCAGCAGTTTTGAGTGTTGCACTTGGCGATCACAAAAAAAATCAAAAAAAAATTTGTTGGTTGTGTTGAAGAAAATTAAAAAATACTGTTTAAAAAAAATAGTCAAGTTTACGTTTTGATCTGAGTTTTATTTCTTCACCTGGTCGTGGTCCCCTTTTCGTGTGTCTTCTTCTACTGTAGCGTGTATAGAAACTCTCTTGCAGCGATGACTGTCCGCTGGTCGCTGCCATACGCACAAGTGAGACTGCGGTGCAAGTCGAAATAATACAAATCAGTATTAAAAAAAAAAAAATCACAAAAAAAATAAATAAATACTCACATCGCCAGTGCGTCTCGGATCCATTTTCGTGCGTCTTCCTTTTTGCCCATTTGAGCATTTAACTTTGCCAACTGGTAGAACAACAACCCACGCGATGGCAACGCGAGCGTCGACAAGACCCACTTTGTCGCTTCCCATTCTCGAGTCAAAAACAGCAAGGCCAATTCCACATTTTCCAGCCCGTTTGGGCCATTTTCAATGAGAAAATTGCCCAGCGCGCGTGCTGTGATGGCGTACAACGCACTGCGCGGGTGGCAACCCACAATTTGCTCCACGGTACGCCATAGGTGCTGCTTTTCCATCCACTGGCTCTGTGGATCTGTTGTATCCGTTGCTTTCTTCTGCCATTCAGTGATCTTCTGTACCCCGTTTGTGATCTTCTGTGGATCAGCTTCCCATCCACAAGCCTTACAGATTGCATGGTCTTGGCCACCTCTTTCTTCCATCACGACCACACTGTTTGCATTTGCATTGTTACGGCAAACCAGCTCGCCACAGAGGAATCCATCCAAGAACCAGTCCTCACTAGGGTCTATTGATCCATTTTGGCACCGCACACAGTCGCAATCAAAGAAATACGACGCTCGAAGAGCGCGCTGCCTTTTGACAGTCGATTCAAAGAGCTCCACGTACGAAATGGTGAGTTCTTGCCCCTTTTCAACGCTTGTAACCACCTGGATCTGCAAGTTCCGCCCTGTAAAACTCACGATACAATTTGGAACACACGAATGGTTCAACAGCGCTGCTTGTGGGAACATGCCGATGCCCACGGGCACATTTAAGTCGTCACAAATTGAAAACGCGTTGCAGTTGACACGGCAAAACAAGTGGATGATTTGCTGTGCGTATTGGTCCTGGAGCTTTTCAAAAGGTTCGAAATTTGTATTGAATTTGGACCGCACCAAGAGAACCAAGACAAGCTGCGCCATTTCTTCAAACTCACGAAGCTTGTCCCCTGTATGGTCATCTACAATGCATGTACGAATGGAATGTGTTGAGTATACAGAAGGTTTGGTTGTTCAAAGGCGATTGCTCTACGAACCGTGATGATGGCGTAATTCCAAGAGCTCATTTGAGATCTTATCGTCCTTTCCAGCCAGAAAAAGCTTGGCAGCCATGCGCGCGACTAGCAAGACCGTTTGTGAGGCATTTTGCGATGGGATTTGCTTCCACGAAGCACATTCTTTGCTGTGCGCGCCTGTGAGCCAGTCATGTTGTTGGCATTTGCGAGAGCAATACCGCACAAGCTTACAGCCGCTGCAAGCCTTCAAAGAAGACGATGAAAAGCACCAATTACAGGCAGTCAATGATACAGCTGTATGCGCCGGTGTGGATAGCAAGCGTGTGCCTGCAGGGATCCGCTTTGCCGCCACCGCCAAGCGTCCTTTTCGGTCATCATATCCAACTTGAATCATTTTTCTTGCTGGTTTTTGCAATCCAGGTCGTTTTAATAGTGGCCTCTGCAATATCAAAAATGTAAATACGATAGATATTTCATCTATATTTGGAATATATTGATGTGTACCCATATCTAATATGACGGGGAGAGTCAGCGCTATTTTGACCAGATCATTTGGGAAGGTTACCGTCCACCGTGGATCCACAGAGTGGAAGACCACCGTTAGCAATCGTTGTGTCGAGGTCGCGGGCGACGCCCCATGCGCCGGGTCGGTCGTTTGCCAGCGTCCACAGCACTGATATTGTACTACTGTATACATTTGCAGTGCAACGACAGATATGGTCGGCATGATGCACAGTCATACAGAGCATACACAATCAGTTGCACGGCATTGCGGGCCATGAAACTGCTCGTTTGAAATGGCCTCAGCATGCTGGACAGATCATCAGTGCATGGCAGCACGATCTTGTCGATTGTGTACACGCAGCACACCTCTGTACTTGAGTACCCGATCGTGACTGCGTCCAAAGTCCTCACAATCGTACCGGTAAGAGATACCAGACCATATCCGGTACCGAAACCAATAATATACAATGAAGACCTCACGTGGATTACAAATGAGCGCACACTCCTCACTTGATTTTTTTTTTTTACTCTGTGGGATGGCCGCCAAGATGTCGGGGAGGCTCTCATGGCAATGGAAAGCATCCCAACGATGCCAACGCTGACGTGAAAGATCAGCGCACACCGTTTGGAAACGAAATATTGGTGACTGTTCGCAAGGGTCCACACTGGAAAACAGTGGTCCAATTTTCTATGGGTAGGACTGGAGACGTCGGTAACATTGGGTATCCACGCACTGTGCGTGGATACCCGCGTCGCACACTCAACTGTTCTACAGCACTCTAAATTTTATATGGATACAGTTCCTGCTTCCTGCCACCCACGTGTACAGGTACACCGGCAAAAGTACTGTGCAGCCAACAGCTCCTCTCACGACTTGAACTCTCTTGAGACTAATGGATCGAATGCCCGATGCAATCGAGATCCACGTGGACAAACTACTCCCTGTGGAGTCCTGAATCCCATTACGGCATTTCGCAATAAACGCCATATCGTGCAACCCCTCTATGGCATCGGGAACACTGGAACTCCAATTCTATGTGGCATCATTGATCATCCAATCCTTCCTCAAATCTCCAAGGGACATTGTTTGTTGTTGTTTTGTGTGTGGTTCGCATAAGGTTCAACATACCGTTTTGTTGTTGGGGGAGTTCTTCTGCGACAGTCTTTTGCTCAATTTCTCTCCGTACAATATCTGGAACTGTGTGGTATTAATAATACTGCGCCGGCGGCAGGAAATGCTTCACTGCACATGATCGCTGCTTGGGGCCGACCGTCATCCAGTGGTGTCATCGTGTCACACCGCCAAACGGTTTTGTCGAAAAACAACTGACTACTTTGCATATTTCCCTGCTTTATCGTCGCGTATGAAACCTACGGATCCTGTCATTCTTAATGGTTTTGATCATTATAATAGTACTGAGTGGAACTCTATCATTCCATAAACAGGTAACAACGAATTCTTGACAGCCTCACCTTCTTCATAAGGGAGTATTGTTTGGGTGGTTTCGATGCCTGATTACTGTATGAAGAAGTTCAGCGTCTGATTTGCACCACGATGGCGTCGACAAGGACAAGCTCCTTCCGCCTTGAAAAAAAAATGGCGAACTGGCCACACGTTGGTAATGCGCGTGAGACACACGCAAAGAAGCGGCGCAGTCCACCACCACCGTCAAAGATCCTCAAGATCGTCCATCATCCATCGTCCATCGTCCATCGTGTGTGGCGTCGCAAGGGAGGGGAGACCACACAGCATCGCCCCTTGCGTCCCTCCCTCCCTCCTCCTTGCGTCGCATGCACTCTCCATACAAAAAAGCCAAACGGAAAATGCGTCCACAGTGTTCCTCTCCCTCCAAGCACATACGCACGAATTACTGCTGTTCGCACGAATTTGACACTGACGGACCGAGCTGTAACAGTACCGCGCAGTGAAGGAGGGGGTGTGCTGGATGGGAAAGAAAGAAAAGAAAGAAAACACAACTCGGATACACTGTGCGTTTGTGCGACGTCGCAAGTGAGTTCGCCACTTGCCCGCTGATAGAAGGCGCACGCGCGTGACTGTGTGTGTGTGTGTCATCTGGACGCTCCATGAAGCGAAACTGCGATCCAACAAGTGAACGGGCCACACGACGACAACGATCAGTTTCAATAGAAACACCAGTGCCAGCGACAAGCAGCAGCCGCAGTGCCAAGAGTCCCATTTTGCAACTTGCAAAGCCACACAGAATGACCACGTCGCCAGGGCGAGCACGGATGGAAGAAGACGGCCAAGGCGGCGGCCACGCCACGGCCAAGCGAATCAAGCAAACCACGGCTCCGCATCCAAGCGCATACGCTGCGCCGACTCAACTGCCACCATCGACGAGCGACGACGACGATGAAGAAGAAGTCCTCCATATGCCGCCGTCGCTGCCACTGGAGCCAGTGCCACTGGAATTCCAGTGTCGGTACCCGAACAAACCGTGTCCTCAGCCCCGCGCGACCAAGAAGCACGGCGAATTGCACAGCTACTGCGCGTACCACCGCCACAAGGCGCAGCAATACCAGCGCAAGCTGGAGCAAAAAAAGCGCGAGCGGCGGCTCGTGGAGGACGCAGCAGCCGCACGCAGCCCAAGCGCGCTGCTTGCCGCGACAACGCTCCAAGACCACCACCAGCAACAGCAGCAGCCCATGGCTTCACGAAGATCCTACCCAATCATACGAGGATCCCATCATCGTCAGTCGTCCACCATCCCACCAGTAACAACAGCGGTGGCTTCGCTGCCAACGAGGAGATCGTTCTCCGCTCGGTCCATCCAGATGAAGCCAACTACCCCACGTACCAGTACTACCACGAGTGGGAGCTCCGCGGCCCAGCACTTGAACCATGCGACGCTCTTGGAGCCTTTCGACCACCCCGTGTCGCTGGAGCAAAGCGACATCCAGCTGTTGCAAGTGTTTCTGATGGAAAACAACACGGCGTCGTCTCCAAAGCCCATGGCCACCGCCAGCAACCAGCCACCAACAACAACGGGGTCTTGGCATACTACAATAAGCCACCCAAGCACGGGACAGAGGCGAGACGCCTACGCCATCGACCTGGATGCGTTTGCGTTCACATCCGAGTCGCTCTGAGCGTGTCCACTCCACTGTGCAAGTACAGACTGGACGATCCCCCTCAAGCATCCGGCAGTGTGTGCTGACACTACACGGGTACTCATACTTGAAGCCACACAACCCTTGTCCAAGGGCTCGGTACGATGTACCTTGGGAAAGACCGTGGACCGTGAGAAGGCCGAGTCCATTTTCTCCATGGAGAGTGCCCAGCCGGCCAGGACCAGCGAACAACCCGACGAGGCGGTACGACTGTACCGGTACCACAACTGCTGGGACTGGGTTCGCCGTGGTATCATTTATCAGCTACGCCAAG
>JAADWJ010000482.1:0-17977 GCA_023336165.1 Pythium monospermum
TCTTGGTGCTCAACGGAGGGCTGGACTTCCAGACGCCCGTGGAGTATGGCGATTTGCTCATGAAGAAGCTGGAAGGCGGCCGTGGGAAGCTGTCGGTCACGTTCAAGTACGGCGGCCACTGCCGTGGCGAAGCACAGCTGGCGTCAATGAAGATGCCGTGCCGCAACGCGATCGTCCAGCAGTTTGTGGCCAACGGCGGCGACGTGACCAAAATTGACCAGTCGTGCTTGAAGAAGCAGCCAAAGCCCGTGTTCCCGACCAAGTACGTTCCAGTGGAATAAGTTCCATGACAAGTGGTGTCGAGGTATCATGCAGTATCCAGGATAGTACAGTACTGCTGTAGTGAGCATTTGTGAAGAAGTATTTGCCCAGGACAAAGTAATACTACGCAAGTTTCGACGAATGCAAATCGGACCATTGCGCTATATGACGCGCAATTCACTGTCAAGGACTGACGTCATGGCATGAAGACACCATTTACAGTGCCGCAGTTTAGTACAGTATTCAAATTCCATTAAAGTCGATCAAGCAGACGAGGAAGAAGAAGAAGAAGCTCCATCGTTTCTGTGCATGGAGTTCACTGGTTGGAGACGTCTTTTTGTGCATAAACCATGCGGATGACATCATTTCTGATGTGGCCCACACCAGATTCAGTCATCCTGTTGAAAGCCTGACGTAGTGGTACACTGTACCAGTGAGTCGGTCAGTCGATGACAGCGTCGAGTCAACACGGTTGCCTTTGCGGCGTCATCCCCTGCATCCTTCATTCATCTCACAACCAAATCCAAATCCGGTGTCTCACATTGAAGGATACACTCTCACATATTACCGCATCATGGACCCCTTGAAGCACGTGGTGGCGATGGGTCCGTCGCGCCACGCGCTGCGAGGCTTCTCGGCGACGCTTGCAGCGACCACTTTACTCACGACCATTTTACGCAACCGCCGCGAGCTTCTTTCGTTCAAGGCCTCGCAGCTTCTTGCGCTTCGCGTCGCCAAGCCGACCCGCAATGCGCTCGCCATCGCCGTGTTTATCGGTACACACCTTCCCTTCTTTATCTTATTCTTCTTATCCCCTTGGCTTACACCGCGTGTCGCCAACCGTAACAGGGGTCTTCCGCTTCGTGGAGCGTTGGGAACGCTCGCGCAAGAGCCGCCACCCTCCTCCTCAGCACCATGAAGAACAACAGCAACCAAAGACCGAAAAGCACCACCACAGTGTCCAACGAGCGCTTATCGCAGCGTCCATGTCGTCCATTCTGTGCGTGGAGCCAGGCAGCCGCACGCCGCTGGTTGCTCTGCTTTCCACGAATGCTATCAGCGTGTGGTTCAACGACTTTATCGCCAAGAACCCACAGTTTGCCGCCTACAAACCACTCGGTACGTACGTATATGACCCTATTATTGACCCTCTTTCTCATATTTGTATGGATATTAATGCTTCCAAACTACGACTTTACTAGACTTGATTGTCTTCTTGGTCTCGGGTGGCTGGCTTCTTTTGGCGGCGTTAATGTACCCGGAATCCTATGAAAAGGCCCACATCAAATTGCTCATGAAGTATTCGATCACCTCCCAACAAGCCGCGACGTACTTGCAGTCGCGATACAAGCAAGGCATCAATCCAAATACCTGCGACGCGCGCCATCCAGGCAAAAACTGTGGCGAGTTTTTCATGGACCCATTCGCAGGCCAAGTGATCGCGATGGGGCTTCGTGTGTACTTTCCAGTGCATTTCACAACGTGGCTTTTTGCTCTGCGACACCGCAAGGTGAGGCAAAAGCCTCTCACAACGCATATCCAGCAACTGGCGACACGAGTTTCACGGTCGTCGCTGTATTTCATCGTCTATATCCTCTTGGGCTGGACGATCCCGTGTTACACCAACCAAATCGGAAGCCGCTCGATCGCCTGGCGCAAATTTCAGCTGTTTGTCTGTGGATCTTTGCCAGCGCTTGCGATCTTATTCGAGTCACCGTCACGCAGACGCCCCGTCGCAGTCATTCTCAGCACGTACTCGTTTGTGAGTTTGGGCGCTGTGATCGCCCAGCAGAAACATTTCCAGTGGCTCCAGCAAGGCTCGGGCCCAGTGCGCACGGCCATTGACATGGCGGCGCTGGCGGCGTCCGTAGCGTACACGATGGAGAGCCTCACGCAAGGAAATGCCTTGTTTCAACGGATGTTGTTTGGTGGTGGCGCCAGTGGCGGTGCCACGCCACGCAGCTCCGAGAGAGTCGCGCCCGTGGTCGTGGCACATGAACTCAAGGACGAGATTGATGTTGCCAAAGGTGGCTGAGTTGCAGTACAGTTAGTTTCATTCGTTTTTCATATTTGGTATTACTATTTTACACGTCTATTGTACGTTTTCATAAACTGTTTTATTTTTTTTTGGTATTTTTTTATGAAGAGTAGAAATATTTGCGAGGCGTCATGTATCCACCGCCAAAAGTATACCGCAAGTATTGTTGTGTCTGCTGTGGGCATTTGACCATTTTGCCTTCCAACTCACAGTCCACGAGTGGGTAGATCCAGTCCTTTGCGACCCGTAGTGTCTTGCCACCGGTCTTGGCCTTGGGGCACCCAGCACAATTCATAAAACACCACGACGGCAATGGACCCACTTTGTCTTTATCGTCCCATTCCAAGAACGCAAACACGTCCAGGTATAAACCCGACTGTTTGTGGATCAACCGCGCTGGAAGCTTATCGTCGCGTGGTGATTTTGGATACAACGTGCTGTTCCAGACCGTGAAAAAGTATTCTTCTGGAAAATCCAGCACTTGCGTTTGTAAAATTCGTAATGCTGCTGGATCAATGCCAAAATCGGCGTCCACGTCATGGGAAATCACTTTTTTGTCTCGAAAGGCGCCTAATAAAGTGCCGCTATCAAGGAAATACGTGATGTTATGGGCTGTAAACACCTCGGCGGCGGTGAACACGAGCTGTTTGATGATGGCGACCACTTGTTGTTGCGTGTGGCAGGCGTCGTATCGGTAGAATTGAGGGTCCACATGGGACTTGGAGAGGATGCGGCAGTTGTCCTCGTCGTCACTCAGTGCATGGCTGTCGTTCAGTGAGGAGCCGTCTTGTGAGTCGTACGTGAAGTACCGCTGGAACTCGGCCATGCGCGCGACGTTGACCAGCGTCACAACAGCTAGCGCGCCAAGCAGCATGACGCGACGTGACCGCCATGGGTCACTGCTGCTGCTGCTGGTTGGTGGGCTTGGTTCGTCAAACTTCATGCGCAGAGGCGGGTGATGAATGTACATCGTAATAAGACACCGCAAAATCGGTTGTGGTGGATGGAGGACTGTGGGTTCACATTCCCATCATCAGACTTGGGGAAAATCCAGTTTTGGTCTTGATGGTCAACGCCTGTGAAAAATGCAGCCGTCAGTGGGGTTAGGTGCCATCGTTGTTCGGATGATAGGGTTCCGAAAAAGAGCGCTTCAAGTATTTATTGTTGCAGGTTATCTTATATTCGATGTACCATGTATGATTTCAATCATGACACTGAGTATGTGGTTTAAGGGGTATTGCTAACGCACACAAATACCAACACAGACTCAGTGACAGAGTGATTGTTTTTGTTCGACAATGTGACGACGTTCAAGACAAATGAATTCCATCCCGCCAAATTGGTGACCGCTATGAGATGCACGCCTCAATGCAAATTGAGAGCACCGGATTTTGTTCGCCTCGTTATCTTGTTCTGCATTACCGGTATTACAACTACGTACTATATAGTACAGTGGTCTGTCTACCAGTAACGTTGCGTAGATATTATTGGGACCGTGTGAGACCTGTGGATTCTAAGATAAAATATTTGACCGCATCAGTGTATCAATAGCTCTACTCCAGTGCCTCGGTTGAAAAAACGTGAGTGGTGCTTCTAGTGGTCCTTCATTGGCGTCATGAACGAGTCGCCAAACATATACCGTAAGAAGTGGCGCGTATGCCCAGGACACTTGACCAACTTTCCTTCAAATGCGCAATCCACGACAGGGTAGACCCAGTACCGTGGCACCATGACCTGCCTGCCATCGTGGTATTTTCTGCAATTTCTGCAGTTCCCAAAGCACCAAGACGGTAGCGGGCCGACCATATCCAAACCCGTCCGTTCTTGTGACCAATCCAGGTACACAAAGATATCCAGGTACAATCCAGATCGCGTATCGATGAGTCGGCCAGGTAGCCGGTCATCGCGGGTCGAGTCTGGATATAGCGTACTGTTCCAGAGCATCAGCTGGTAGTGTGCAGGAAATTCCACTGGATAGTCGCGCAAGTATTCGTAGGTCGCCAGAGGGATGCCGATATCCGCGTCAGTGTCGTGCTGGATCACTCCGCTTTCGCGATACGCGCCAAGCAAAGTGCCGCTGTCCACGAAATAGGTGAGGTTATGGCCACGGAAAATAGTGTCGATCGTAAAGACAAGGTCGCGGATGGCATGGATGATTTGTTGGCGCGTGAAGCATTCATCTTTCTGCAGGAATTGTTCCTCGACGTGGTACTTGTCCAGTGTGACGCAACGACTTGGATCGTCGGCCAGCAGCTCCTCACTGTGGCGCAAACGCGGGCGCAAGTGCTCAATCAAATTCGTTGCAAAGCCCAAGTTCACCACTCCAACGAACGCCAGCGCCGCAACGACGGCTTTCCGCCGTCGCGACGACGATAAGGACGTGCTTGCATCGCTGTGCTTGGTCATTTTTTTTGTTTCTTGTCTCACTTGACAGTGAACACAC
Source organism: Pythium monospermum (assembly GCA_023336165.1). Taxonomy (NCBI): domain Eukaryota; phylum Oomycota; class Peronosporomycetes; order Pythiales; family Pythiaceae; genus Pythium; species Pythium monospermum. Next base: position 4,743 of record JAADWJ010000482.1, read on the forward strand.
TGAAATCAGTGACAGGTTGCACATTTATGTGGTGCACATTATCTGGACAATAATATCCAGAATATCCAATAAATTGCAATATAGATTGTGATCCCTTTGATGCATCCCAGCATGATCAATGCCCGTCTGGCTGTAGAAAATCACCTCCAAACAGATAATCTAAATACTTGGCCGTCTCGCGTGGGCACTTGAACGTACGGCCTTCAAACGGGCAGTCCACAACAGGAAACACCCATTCACGGGGCACAGAAAAGTGCTTGTCCTTGCCCACTCGTGGGCATCGCGCACACCCGCTAAAGCATTCGGACGGCAAGGGGCCCACGAACTGTTCCCCTGTCGTGGTATTGGTAGAGTCCAAAAACGCAAAGACGTCGGTGTACAGCGCCGTTGCCTTGTGGACCACACGGACTGGGAGCTTGTCGTCTCGGTACGATCGACGGTCCCATGAGCTGTTCCAGACCGTGATGTGGTACTCCTCAGGTACTTGCACTTGGTTGGATTGAAGGTACTTGAGCCCCGCCTGGTCGATGCCTAGATCGGCATCTCTATCATACGCGATGAACCCTTTTTCACGGTACGAGCCTAGTAAAGTACCGCTCTCCAGCCAGTATGTGATATTATGGGCGCCAAAGGCACGCGACGCCGTGATGATGATGCCCGTGATGATCTCTAGCATCTCGATCCGCGACAAACAGGCCTTGGCTCCCTTTGCAAACATTGGGTCGCGATGGTCGGCGCTTTCACATCTCATTTTCGCAGGCTCTTGAAGTTCAGCAGTTGTTTCCACTGGGATGGCGCGGGTGTTGTCCAGCAGCCACGCTCGGTTGACCACTGCGACGGTGATAAACACAGCGCCGACTGCGATGCGCCGCAGTAATAAAATCATGCTGCGAGTACCCGTACGGCGGTGCTTGACAGGCTCCATGAGCTGCTGCTGCTGGTGGTGAACATGGACGCTGGCGCCACGCATGGTGGAGTGTCTGTTTGATGGATGGATGGAGGGTGGCTCTTGGCTCTGATTTGGATGTTGGCCCCCACAGTGGGCTTTTCGACGATCCTGCGTGTTGCATCCTTTTTTATGCACGCCAAAAATAAAGAACCCGCGGCTGTTCAACATGGTTCTTTCTGAAAAAGCAAAACAACCTAGTTTATGAATAAAACCTACATTTACGAAGTTTCGATATTTATGGAAATATTATTTTTGTTGTTGTTTTTTAACTCCACTTTTGTGGCCATTTGAAGCCCGCCCCGTACATGAAACTCAAGTATTTCTCCGTCTCTCGTGGGCATTTGTATGTGCGATTTTCAAAAGTGCAATCCACAAGTGGATACACCCAGTCATACGGCACTTTGAGATGCCTCTCCCATTGGCTGATCCTCGTGCAGCTCACACAACTGGAAAAGCAAACCGATGGTAAGGGGCCGACCATTGGCTGCTGCTGCTGCTCGTCCGTATTATCAGTATCATTGTCAGTGGCTGTAGCCGTCCAGTTGAGGAACACAAACACATCAGCGTACAAAGCCGTCTCTTTATGGACCAGTCGAATGGGTAGTTTATCATCGCGTGTGGAATCACCATACAATTCACTGTTCCACACGGTAACCACGAATTCCGGTGGCACATAAACAGGCGTGTTTTGCAAATACGTCAATGCTTTTTCATCAATGCCAAAGTCGGCATCTCCATCATGGGGGATCAACCCATTGTTACGATACGAGCCCAATAGAGTCCCGCTCTCTAAAAAAAAAGTCACGTTATGCTTTTCAAAGAGATCGGCAAGCGTAATCACGATTTGTTTCAAGATACTTTGCACTTCGTGGCGAGACAGACACAGCGTGTCATCCTGGATGAACGTCGGGTCACGGTGGTCCAGTTTCACGCACTCTTTTGGCTCCGCACTGAAAGTAGCAGGCGAAGGCCTGGGGGTTGGGTTTTGTCCAGGTACCTGTACTTGAGTGGGCCTGGGCATGACCACCATCACTTGGTAGTCCTGGTGGCTGCTGCTGTTGCTGGTGTCTTGTGGTTGTGTGGGTCGCTCGTCGTCAGGCGTGTCACGGGGGCTTGGTATGGCCGCTAGCATCATTGCTTGGTCGCCGCCTTGTGGAGAACCAAGTAGACTTGCGTTCATCTGGACGATCCAAGCCACCGTTCCAAACACGACAAGCACCAATAAAAACTTCCACGACACACAAGCCGTGGAGACCCAGCGACCAGCGGAGCCTGGATTTTGCTTCTTGCTTCCCCGTGGTGCGCTGACCAGTGGGAGAGGCAGTGTCGTCTGACCCATGGAAATACGCTGCGTGTTGGTAATGGTGGTGGCTTCTCTCTTGACTCACTGCGTCTGTAGAACGACGGAATGGAGAAATCACTCCTTCGCCCTCTACCGGTCAAATCCCATCCATGCGAGCGAGCGACTGGAGTTGCCTTGTCAGCATTTGGAATAAGGAACCGATCGCATCTTTCCGCTGGTTGTATGTGTGCTATTCTTAGGATGGGTTCTTTTTTTTATTCCTGGCTTGGAGTCATGAAGCTGTGGCCAAACATATACTCGAGGTACTTGCTTGTCTGCTGTGGGCACTGGAGGTCTACGCCATGGAACAGGCAGTTCACAGTCGGGTAGATCCAATCTATGGGCACCAAGAGCTGTTTGCCTTGGTTAAAGTAGCGTGGACAGTGGACGCACTTGTCAAAGGCCCACGACGGCGTCGGCCCGACCATGTTATGGTTGCGTACTTTAAACACAAACACGTCAACATATAGCGCCGTGGCCTGGTGGATGAGCCGAATCGGGATCTCCTTGTCGCGTTGTGAGTACGGGTACAAGTCGCCACTCGCGTACACTGCCAGGAAGAACCCATCGGGTACTTGGAGTTTATGGTGGCGGATATAGTTATAGCCTGCCGTGTCGATGGAGATATCCGCGTCTGTGTCGTGTGGGATGATGCGCTGGTCGCGATACGCGCCCAGAAGCGTGCCGCTGTCCAAAAAGTAGGTGATGTTGTGCTGTGTGAAGAGCTCACTGGCGGTAAACACGAGATTGCGAAGGATGGCGACAACCTCGCGCTGTGTGGCGCACTTGGCTTGCTTTAGAAACAGCGAGTCGCGGTGGTAGACGTCCATCGCACAGTCCTCTGTCCGTGGTGGTGATGATGATGATGAAGAGAGCGTTGTCGAAGACGAGGAGCTGTTGTTGTTGCTGATGACGGGAGAGCTCCACCACTGGAACTTTGCCAGTTCTGTGAAGCGCACAAGATTTACGATCGCGATAACGAGTAGACATGCAACAGCGAGAACATATCGACGTCGTGTACTTGTCGTTGTGACGCTGCTGCTGCGGTGGCCACTGAGGCTGCTGACAGCGGGCTTCGCCGCGGAAGAGCTCATCGCCTCCATGATCAAACTGTCACTCACAGTCAGGGCAAAAATGTCGAACTTACTGGATCGCTCCGTCTAAGTACGATTTCGTTCATGCTGGTGTCATAAAATGCTCCCCGAACTGATGCATCAAATACTTGACCGTCTCGGCTGGACACTGGAGCTGCTTCGGCCCAAACCAGCACTTGCGCAGTGGGTAAACCCATTCGCGCGGCACCAGCAGCTGCGTCTGTCCGCCTTCCGAGCGTGGGCAGTGGACGCAGTTTGAGTAACAATCCGATGGCGCCGGGCCGACCATCGCCGTGCCTGTCCGTAGATCCACGCGGTCTCGGAACACAAACACGTCGACGTACAGAGCCGACTCTTTATGGATCAATCTGGCCGATATCTTCTCATCCCGGCCGGCGTTCTCATAGTTTGGACTGTTCCACACGTCCATTTGATACTGCGCCGCAAAGGGAAGGGCATGCGAGCGCAAGAAGTCGTAGCCCTTTGTATCAATCGACAAGTCGCCGTCCACATCGTGTGGGATCACGCCTTGGTGGCGATAGGAGCCTAGCAACGTGCCGCTTTCAAGGAAGTACGTAATATTGTACGCTTCGAAAACGCCGGCAGCGTGGAGCACAAGCTCTTCAATGATTTGTAGCACTTGGGGCTGTGTATAACACGCGTCTTCCTGAACAAACCGGTCTTCCAAGTGGCCCTTGTCCATATACACACACCCTGGTCGGTATGCAGGCGCTACACGGACTGGAAATTGCATGCCAACACGAAGAGGTGGCCGTTTTGGACTCTCTGAGTCGTAGTGTACTGTCGTCTCTTGTGGTGGAGTCCCAGTAGAGAGATGGATATTGGACTTGGACAGTACGCTAGCCATGGACGCCACGTAAAGCACACCCACGAGGAGGAGTGCAGCTAGCGTCATAATGAAACCGTGGCCCACACTCCATCGGATCCATTGGCGAGGAGCGGTTGCTCGACCGTGCACTGATGCTGAGGAGCGTCCCATGATGATCAAGTGAGCTGTTGGAAGCACTGGATACATATCGTTTTAGGAAGGTTTGCGTATGCTTTATCGGAGGTATATATCAATTGGGGCCCGGCTCAGAGCAAAATGCAACAAGGCTCCGCGTGCAACAACATCACAAAACCCTCCACCCGGTATATAGCAGCATGCAGTCTATTTGTTTCATTATGATCGTTCAATACAGTCTATGTTTTTTGTGTTTTGTTATTCACCGTCGGCTTGGCTTCATGTAGTTTTTCCCGTACATGTGCTTCAAATACTTGGCCGATTCGCGTGGGCATTTCAGCGTGTGGCCTTCAAACGGGCAGTCCACAAGCGGGTAGACCCATTCGCGAGGCACTTTAAAGTGCTTGTCGCCGTTCACTTTCGGGCACGCCCTGCAGCCTCCAAAGCAAACAGAAGGCAGAGGGCCCACCGCGTCTTCCCCTGTCGTCGCATTCTTCCAATCCAGGAACGCAAAGACATCAGCGTACAGCGCGGTCGCTTTGTGGATGAACCGCGCAGGCAGCTTGTCGTCGCGGTACGAGCCAGGGTACAGCGAGCTGTTCCAGACCGTAAAGGCGTACTGTTCGGGCACCTGCACTTGGTTTTGCTGCAAGTACGCGAGTCCATCGGCGTTGATGCCCAAGTCGGCATCTTTATCATGGCGGATGACGCCTTTCTCCCGGAACGAGCCAAGAAGCGTGCCGCTTTCCAAGAAATAGGTCACATTATGCGCATCCAAAGTCCGTGAGGCCATGAGCACAAGGTCGCGGATGACCACGGCTGTTTCCGCTGCATCGAGGCACAAGTGTTTGTTTTCTTTGGTCACGTAGCCTGGCGCACGGTGGTTTAAATGGACACACTCCTTTTTCTTGGGCTCGTTGGCTTTGGCTTGGGCTGGTTCGCAATCGTGCAAGCAGAGCGACATGGACGTGGTGTACTTGCGCACATGGGACAAGAACGTGTTGATCTCAATGATCCATGCGAGACCGATGAACATGGCGACCACGAGAAGCGCTATGAACGGTCGCAGCCGTCGGTGCCCATCACTCTTGATGCGGTCTGTGGCTTCCAGAGGCTTGTTCATGGCGGTATTAGGCGATGGCAAGGGGGTGTCGACCATCTCTGGTGTTTTGTTTTTGCTTTCTTATTGTCGGTGGCGGTTGACAAATGGACACTGTCTGTCAGTGGCGACCCCATCCAGCATCCAGCATCCAGCAAAGACCCAGTGAAGTGACACTCGTCACATTGTATGGATATGATTCAGAGGTCCAGCATTCTTACACCTGGCTCTGTCCTGGTTTATGTTGTGCAGCGACCATACAGTTGGATGTCTGGTGCAACCAAGGTTGCGGCAACCTTGTGCCACACGGGAAACGCCACATGGATTGCCTAAAAAAACTGGTACACTTGTGCCCACTATGGACTTGTCCGCACCCTGAAAAAAGGGACAAAAAGTTATCGCGACACATGGTTGACTTTATTTGTGGGTGCGCGGTCCATCAGCAACTTGTGGCCACTGTCCATGCTGCGGCAGAATGTTTGGCACCTGGAATTTCTTTGTTGAAAGTGAATTGCTTTTGCTGGACAAAGTTTGGGTGTGGTGTCACACACCTGGCACTGGCAGACAGACTGTCCCGAGAGTCCCAGGCCGGGACACTGGCAGCTACCTATGTATTATTGCGTCCCGGGACCAGAATGTCACATGTCCGTGCTGTCAAACTCGAAAAAAATAAGAAAACCCTTCAATTTTTTTCTTTGGTAAACACAACAAAACAGAATAAAAGAACCCAATAGAGCAGGAGACCCTAATTTGCGTGGATTCTTTTTTTTTGGCGTTCTTGATACAGTGTCACTTAATCATCAAAAGCGGGGAGCGCCTGCGGTGGAACGCATAGAGAAAGATGGCATCACTGGAGGTACTGCCGCCAGTGCGTAGCGCCGTCTCGAGCGTTGAATAGCCGTTACAGTACCATGATGTCATAACCCAGTTAATGGATGAGGCCGTCATCATGAGGGGGTCGTTTCCGGGTTCCCCAACGGGTTTCCTTTTTGCACCAGTCTTCGTTTTGGCACAGGTTGGATATATTTAGCTGCACTTCACCATGTCCCAACACACGAACATCCGCCGCCTGCAAGCTGTATGTTAGCTGCTGTCTTGCAGTACTGTGTCGCTCCAGTCGACGTTGCTCATAAAGTTCTCACGTGGTGTAGGTTGAGCCCATGACATTGGCCACCACACGAGCTCCATCGACATCGCCAGAGTCGACCTCAGCCACCACCGCCATCGATACTAGCTGCGTCTGCCAGCTCCACGGCAGCCGTGTTTTGCCCACTTTCCAAGGCCGCAAGTGTGTCAAAGATGTTTTGCTACACCCTCATCAGCTCAAGGAGTTCCACAAGTTTCTGCACGCCAGTCGAGGCTACCTGTCGCTCATGTACGTGGTCGGCTAGCCTGTGGGACGACCGTGCTCTTTATCCAGAAAGAGATCGGCGGATGGCTCGCCGTAGCGAATTTCGTGGTCGGCATGCCGCCCAATATCACGACCTGTTTGGCACTTCGGTACGATCTCCTCCTCTTAATTTGCTCGACGTTCGAGTTCTGGTACATCACAGTCGTCAACCTGGTGTGTATGGGCTCTTGATGGGTTCTTACCACGACTGGCGCGGGCTTTTCTCCATTTGGTCGGCGTTTGGCTTTGAAATCGCGTTCTTTGTGGACGCCGTCCACCGCGGCACGACCACCACAGTCGTCGCAGTCGCCATGGGGGCGATCGGCGAATTGGTCTTCATGGCGTCCACAGCATTTGATCTCGTGGATGATGCGCACCATGCGGTTTTGTATGCAAATGGCATCTTACGACTCACGGCCGACGATGTCATCCTCAATGGGCTAGGCACCATCGCGGTGTTATTGCTGCCGAACGCCTACCGCAAGTATGGCTCACTGGCCAGCAACCGCAGGCTCCCAGAAACAGACACAGAAACGCAAACGCTTCTTGGCGGGTCGTGTATCATGTATCGCTGCCGCTTGGAGTTGCGGCCGACCACAGCAATAAGGAGCGCCGTTTCCCCTAGTATTGATACTGCTGAGCCATCAACCCATCCTCCTACGACTACTACTCGAAATCGAATTCAACTCATCTGTGCAAATTCCACAAAAAGCTTTGATGGACAAGTCACCATGATACCTCGTCGGCTCTGGACAGTCTCCAAAGAGCCATGGTCCTGTCGAACTCATGTATGGCTCTGGCTTGTCGCTTCCATCAGCCAAGTCAGTCTCATTCTGAATAACCCGATCGTTGCTGTGTGGATCCCTCGTTCCCTGGCAACGATAGCGCCGTGGCTTTCGATCACCACGGCGACTATTTTCTGTGGTGTTTACTTTGCGCATTGCCAACGGCAACTGCTTTTGCGCGAGTTGTGTGGTTCCTTCGACTTTGTTTTCATGTCGCTTCAGCTCACGGTAGCGCATTGGTGTATCGGCGACATGCTCCAGTGGGAGACGACCCAATGGCTCGGTGGGGTGCTCTCCAGTTGGCTGTGGAGCCATTGGCTGATCACACTAGACGCGGTGACGCCCGTGATGAAGCGCAAGCTGGGCTTCCTGGCCAAGGGTGCCATCTGTGTGGACGTGGTGCTGCTTCTTCAACAGCTCGTGCTAACTGGCGCACTCTTCTCCAGCACAACCAGTGTTGTGTACACCGATTGGCTGCTCTTTGTCGCGCATTTGTATGGCCATACCAAGGAGATCCGCGTCGTTCCGATCTTTGTGTGGCGCAATTTCACGTGTTTTCTATGGTGTGTTCGCATGCTATGGCGGCTTGTGGACCGCAAAGGAGATGAGCTGCTGGTGTTACAAGGCCAAATCCAGTATGATGACAGCAATCAAGGCAAACCAGGAGCAAGAGCGAGAGCTGCCACCGCCGCCGCGGTTGCGCGAGGAGCTCATGGCCATCTCAATTTTGTTGTGCCTTTCGATGGAAAATAGCAAAATATCAGCAAGTTTATACAGGCACCACACATTCAACCAACTTCAATCATCGGAAAATGTACCGATATGTACCGCAATATTGGCACAGTGTACCAATCCTTGCAAGAGTGACCAGTCACTAAGCAGCGTAATTTTTTTGCTGTCAAAGGAGGTGTTGAAGGGCGAAAAACGCAAAATGGGATCTCCTGAAAACAAGGCAACTCTTCTGCGGCAGTATGAACGTCTCCTCGTCCACCGCCACCGCTTCGTCCTGGTAGATGTCATTTCCAGCATGCATGCGGTCGTGTGTGTGCTTCAAAGGGTCGAGGAGCTCATTCAGGCAGCGCTTAACGGCCGCGAAAGCAGCGCCTCCTCCATTTCGTTAAACACCACGACGGCGTCACGCCACCACCACAAGAAGGCCTCATTCCAAGAGGTCATGGACAGCATCGCATCACGACTTGCACAGCTGATTGCGCAGATACCGGCGTTCCTCGGAGATACGGTATACTGTCTTCATAGGGACAACAGACAGGCTTCCAGTGTCACTAACATTGTTCACATAGGAATTGCACTTGTTCGCACGCGCGCTGCGTAGCTTTACGAGCCATTCGGATTTGGAACTGTTCTGGGATTTGGAGATGGATGCCCAACAAAAGCGAGTCGCTGAGGAGCTCACAAGGTGCGTGACCATCGAATTGGCGCACCATCTCATGGTGCTGGACAAGGCTGTGGCCAGTGAGCTATCAACAGCGACCGCGCTGCGCAAGAAAAGAGATGTACGGAAGGAGATACTGTTCTACCTGGAAGTGGACACAAATCTTTCTCATCGAAAACATTCTCCTGGTGCTTTGTGTGTGGGTAGCATTTAGCGCGGCTGGTGGACGAGTCACTTGCAGTGGTGGCCAAGGCGACGGCGAGCCGCACGAGCCAGTACGGCGAGCAAAAGCAGAAGCTGCTGGTCGCCTATGAACAAGCGCTTTCTGGTATGTTGAACCATTGCGCCATCCGTCCGATCGTTGCGTGGACTGTGGACTGAAGAAGTTGCAATGTTTCCAGATCCAGTGCTTCACGAGATCCAGCAGCTCGAGTCACAATCCACGACGATCGAAGCAGAGATGACGGAAATGCTGTCGCGCCATTTGGAAATCTGTCGGACCATCACGACTGCGTACGTCACATTCGTGTTCCCGCCACATCCCGTGGCCATCCCTTAACGGCTTGTTTGTTGAACTCGCCCCTTGCTGTGGTACTCTGTAGCAATGCGGAGGTCTTGCGTGGTGGTAAATTTCCAGAAAATGACCGTTTGAAGATCCATTTGTTTGTTTCTACCGCGCTTCAGCTCAAAGACCAAGCCCTCCCATATCACAGGTTCGTAGCTGGAATCATACTGGATCTGGATCACTGGATTTATACAAAACTGACATGGCATAAACATGGTGATTGGGTAGTATGCTTGAAGACGTGGAGGCTTTCCTGAGCCAACTTGACCTGTTTGAACAGGCAGCTCAAGACGTGAGGCTTGGCTCCATTTCTTATTGTTTAGCATGCACGGGAGATCCAAAAACTGATCTGTTGGATTTGTGTGTTTGTGTTTGTTTTTATGTTTTAGGACTTGTTTTTCGTTTGCTCCAGTGCGCTCAAGTTGAATTTTGATACGTTTCTGGACTGCGAGCTCTTTCTCGCCAACGTTGAGGACTGGAAAGACATCACATCACGACGACAGGTGTGTCTTCGTCTCTCTCCATCTCTCTAGCTGCCTCTATCTCTGGACGTCCAGCGCGCGGTGGAGTTTATTCTGATAGAACATGTGTCAGGCTCTGTTGGAATCGTCAGCGTATCGGGAGGCGCTCCAGCGAGTCGCGTCGATCAAAGAAGAGGTCGTTCGTGTGCAAGCATCTGCAAAGAAAAGGTACAGTGGAGGAGATCAAAGCGAGTGAGGTGGCGAGCGGTCGTGTTGATTCTTTTTTTTTTATTTTTTTCAGTAGTCGTCAGAATGTGGATCTGCAAGACCCGATCAAAGAGATCCTTTCGGAACAAGTACGTAAACGTGTTTAGAGGATCCTTTACAGTGCATCTGCAGCTATTTATCTTATATTATGTGCTGCACTTGTTTGGGGAAACACACACACACATAGATCGCTCAAGTTTTTGAACAAGAAGGTGACGAGGCAGCACGAATGATCCCAATCTTTAGCTAATTTTCCTGTTTTCGAATTTTTCGAAACAAAAAACGGCATTTTTACACCAAAAAAAATACAATTTCAAAAACTAAAACCTGTGTAGGTACTGCAGTAAATGCATTTCTTATCCGTCCGAAAAAAAAATCTGGATAACTCAGTCAGGCTCAGACCTTGACCACATCCACAGGATCTTGTCCTGGTGCTTCAAGTACAATACGATGGTGTGTATGATCATGGCAACAACGAGCACACGTACTGCACGCCCTCACAATTCGCTATGACTGCTCCAGCGATGAACACGCCTCCCCCGTCCCGCTGGTCTTTGTATGCCCTGGTCTCGGTCCTGGCGATCGTTTTGCTCATGACCGTCCAGTTCTCCGAGTGTATCAGCTGGACGACCACGCCAGAGCCAATTTCGCTGAGCTTGTTGCAAAAGACACTGGGCAATCGCCACGATGGCGACACGTCCAGCATCTCCAATACGCCGTTGGATATGGAGCTCGCACAAAAGTACAACGAATCGTGTGTCCAACTTGGCCGTGGCCACATGGACAGGTCCCTCCCAGAGCCCATGCGGTGCTTCTCGCGTCAAGAAGTCAAAGGGATCCTCACAAACATCACACTCACGGCAAGTGCGATATTTACACAGTACAACATCACCTACTTCCTGGACAGCGGCACTCTTCGTGGCGCGGTACGGCACAAGGCAGTCATCCCATTTGACCAAGATGTGGACTTGAGCATTGATGCCAAAGGGACGAGACCATCAAGACCACGCCCATCTTGTTCCCAAAAGAGTACGAGCTCCACGTGTTTACAGCGAGATCCACAAAAGCGGAGCACGGTACTTGGAGCTGCCCGTGCGGGTCGTCCATCGCGAGTCCACACTGTACGCGGATGTGTTTGTGTACCTGGACTGGTTGACGGAGAGACCAAGACCACTGGTCCGCTAGGGTCAGGCGCCTTTATCAATTGCTACAAATGCCCACAAATGCAGCCACAAGAGAAAACGTTCCACGTGCCGTACGAGTGGATCTACCCACTGCAGCCATGCCGGTTCGCTGGCTACGATTTGCCATGCCCAAACAAACCAACGCAATACTTGGAGTATATGTTTGGCGATGACTACATGGAGCCAATCGTGTATCCATACTAACGCTACGTATACAAGTATCCAAGGTCAATAGCCACCACCACGCATTGTGATACCAATTTTGTTCTTCTTCGGACTGGTTGTTTTTCACTGGATGGGAGTACCTGTATAAATGGATTCAAGTGAGTCTCCAATTGGGCTCGCTTGACTCTCATGGGGTTACCATGAACCTCTGTAAACCGATATTGTGAACCCTTCCAGCAGCTCCAAAAACAAAAACAAAAACAAGCGCCGCCACAAGTAACATGCTGCGCACGCACCACGAGATGAGCGCTGCTGTATCGACGACGCGCAGCGCATATCGTGATAATCATACAGATATGAAGCCGTCACCGCCGCTGTCGCGACGGTCGCTGTACGCGCTGTTCTGTATCGTTGCGCTGGCGCTCGTCCTTGTCGTCCAGATGTGGGAGTTTATGAGCTGGATCACACTCCAGCAACACCTCCATGGGCCGACAACCACGGATATCATCAACAACAACCTAGTCAGCCACTTCTTGGACCCATCCAGCGTCTCCAACACGTCGCTGGACAAGTCCCTCGCCAAGAAATACAACGAATCGTGCGTTCAACTGGGCCGTGGCCACATGGAGAGAACGCTCACGGGCGCGACGCGTTGCTTCTCGCGCCAAGAAGTCAAAGGGATCCTCACAAACCTCACACTCGTGACAAGCGCCATGTTCACAGCGCACAACATCACCTACTTCCTGGACAGCGGTACTCTTCTTGGTGCTGTGCGCCACAAGGCGGTCATCCCATTCGACCAAGATGTGGACTTGGGCATTGATGCAAATGGGTACGAGACCATCAAGACCACGCCCATCTTGTTCCCAAAAGAGTACGTGCTCCACGTGTTCAACAGCAGCGTCCATCCAAGTGGATCGCGGTACTTGGAGCTGCCCGTGCGGGTCGTCCACCGCGAGTCCACCTTGTACGCAGACGTGTTTGTCTATCTGGACTATGTTGACTCGGGCAAGAACAAGAAGAAGACGACGGGGCCGATCGCATCAGGCGCCTTCATCAACTGCGTGCAGTGTCCCGTGGCAGACAAGCCCGACAAGAGAACGTTCCATGTGCCATACGACTGGATCCACCCGTTGCAGCCCTGTCGGTTCGCTGGGTACGATTTACCATGTCCACAGAAGCCACAGAAATATTTAGAGTACATGTTTGGCAAGGATTTCATGGAGCCAGTTGAATTTCCGTATTAACACTATCAATCCCACAAAACCCTTTACTACAGTAGTGGTACCTGTGTGACTATTCCACTGGAACGTACTTGGTTGGGAACACGGGCTTTGGCTGCTGCTTCAAGCACGACTGGTCAATTTTGGCCACGTCACCGCCGTTGGCCACAAACTGCTGGACGATCGCGTTGCGGCACGGCATCTTCATGGACACCAGCTGTGCTTCGCCACGGCAGTGGCCGCCGTACTTGAACGTGACCGACAGCTTCCCACGGCCGCCTTCCAGCTTCTTCATGAGCAAATCGCCATACTCCACGGGCGTCTGGAAGTCCAGCCCTCCGTTGAGCACCAAGA
>JAADWJ010000483.1:0-17890 GCA_023336165.1 Pythium monospermum
TAAAAAAAAAAAAAAAAAAAACACGTGTCTTTTTGTTTTATTTTTCACAATCCATCCAACTCCAAATTGAAAACAACGACAACAACTGTGTGAGCACAGCAACTCTGACTGGGTCTGTTTTTCCGTTTCACGCGCCTGTCGCCGCCGAAGAAGAAGACGAATGGATGGCCGACGTGATACTCAAATACTGTTCCGCCGCTCGTGAGGGGCGTCTCTTGAGCAATTCCTTGTCGATCTCTCCATCCAAATCCAAATCCAGCTCCCCCAAGTCCACGTCGTCCATCATTTTTGACGAGTCCAGTGGGCCTCCGCCACTGCTGCCACTGCTGTTGGAGCCAGTCGACCGTGGTCGCAACTGGAAATTGCGTCGCAACCGCTCGGCCGACCGCTGCCGTCTCAAATACATGTCTCGCTTGAATTTCTGGAACGACGCGACCGCTGCGACGGTGGAATACGTCGACTTGGCTTCTCGCAAATACGGCGGGCGGCCCAAATCGACACAAACAAAGTTGCAACGCAAGAAAAAATTGCGCCAGAAGGAAGCCTCTGCGACTGCGGAGGGAACCAGAGCGTGGTGCATCTCACGAAGACTCGGGTCGCACAGAAGCAGCTCGGTCGCCACGGGTTTGTATTTCTATGGGCAGTATTCATATGTCAGTGGCTTGAGGAGATGGCAAATGATTAGGCAGAACAGCGCACTGTACAGTACCGCAAAGTCAAAAAGGTATTCTTCTTCGCCGCCTGGGTGGTCCACGTACGTGGCTCGAAACACGGTCAGTGCCAAGATCTTGTTTCGAATCTCGTGGTCGTCTATGATCTCCATAGTGGACTACAAGCGCGCATTTTGTATTCAGCAACAGCCTGCGCAGATGCCCACGCTTTGACTGTCAGTAGTTACACAATACCTCGTCTCTGATCTGCCAGGGTAAGAGCAGCTCCGTCGAGTCGCTGCCTCGCGCTTCCACTGGGCCGTCGTCATCTTGCTGCTCTTGCTGCGGCGGCTCTTTTGAAGACGACGCACTCGATTCCGTGTCTGTCTGTAAGCAAATCAACAAAACGACGGTCACGTTATCGAGCTATTATAGGGGTGGAACATAACATGCTTGTGGTCAACAGTATTTTGTACCTGCGCCTCAGTACTGAGAGGTTTGCTCTTGGTTCTCGGCAGTGTGATCACGCGTCCTGCTTGTGACGCGAGACTCGCCGCTAGTGTGAAGATGCCTACAGAATCACCACGGCCACAGACTCGGGTAAGAAACCATTGGCACGCTCTGAGTGACCCAAATGCGCTGCTGTTGTACTTTTCCGTGGAGTCGAGTCGGGCAGCGATGCTGCTGCGAACTCGGTCCCTTCGGACGCGTCCGCGTCCGCTGCTGTTGTTGCCATCCCCAGTTTCTCGTGTTTGAGGGATAGGGCGTCGGGGGACGGCAGCGTCTGCGCATCCCGCGCGGCGTCAAGCGCTTCCGTTGCCATTATGCTGGTCGATTCCTTGTCAACTTGCTCCATTTTTTGTTGTCGTTTGCTGTGTCCCATCAGTCAAGCAGACATCTCCTGTGCATAGCCAAGGCAGTGGGCACAAATTCAGTGGGTTTACAGCACAGTACTGTAATGCACTCCAATACAGAGCGTACGTCCTGTATTCGAGTGGGTCTGGTTCAGCATGAGAAGCACACGATCATGAAAGGGTGCTGGTGGCTCATTTGTTTGCATTGCCCTTGCAGCATGGATGACTGTCAGTACGCAAAGTATTTTAGAGATGCATGGATATAGGATGTCTCATCCTGTTGGATACAGCAGCACAGATCCAGTTGATGCAAGTGGCAACCATGGAAATCTTGGATTCGAGTTGTTCTTGCCCACAATTTTGCCATGATGGTGAAGCAGAATCCACGCATGTGATTGGCTAGATTCCCATGACGTGGGGTACACTCGAGTGTAACCTCATGGGTGTGGGAGCAGTGCCCGCTCGCCAAAAGAAAGACAAGACGAGAAAAAAAAAAAAAGAGAAGCCAAACACATCGCGTGGTGTAAAACAGTTCAGCCAGTGCTCTCTCTCCATAAGAGCGTCTCTCTCGTCACTTGATTCCTTCAACTGCGCAAGGGAATACTTACTCTTTCACCATGAAGCACACCGCATTCCTTGCCATCTCCGCGGCGCTGCTGCTGGTTAGCTCCTCTGTCTCGGCCTTGGGGACGAGTGAGTTACCGTTCCCTCTTGTGGTCCATTCCGGATCTCTGTGTGGTGTACTAACTAGCTTTCTTGCACAGACTATGAACACGACGCTAAGACGACGTATTGCTGGGCGATCCCACGGCGCACCAACGAGACCAAGCTCACCGAAAGCGACCGCACGCCGGCGTTTGCCGGGACCGAAAACTGTCCGTTGACCGTCACACTTTCGCTGAGTTCGGACCAGATCCACGCGTTTGACGCGGTCGGCGTCAAGTGGACGGTGACCGCCGACTTTTCCAGTGCCAACGCCATCAACAACACGAAGATCTACTTTGGTAAAGACAGCAACAACAAGTCGGCGCAAATCGTCCACTCGAATATCCACTCGTGTGTCTTCGGCACGGGTTGCGACCCGTTCAACGACGGCAAAGAGCTGGTCGACAAGACTGTGAACCGGCCAGCGAATTTCACCGACAGCGCGGCGGAGTTTTCCGATACCATCCAGTTCCCAACGCCCGGCGAGTACTCGCTGCTGGCGCATATCATCTTGCCCAATTTCAATGCGTCGAGCCGCTTTGACTACGCGGTGTATGCCAAAGTCGTGGTCATGGCCGCGACCACAGCGCCTCAGACCACGGCGCCCGTGGTGGTGACACCCACGCCCGAGCCCGTGGTGACCTCGGCGTCGCCAAGCACAAGCACTGGTGGTGGCGACGACGGTGGGCTGTCGCAAGAAGCGACCATTGGCATCGTCGTCGGCTGCATCGTCTTGGTAGTCGCGCTCATCGTGGTGGCGATCATCATCAAGCGCCGCAACACCAAGTACATGCCAGCGCCCATCACAGCGACGACAATGGATACGAGCGCCAACAACCGACACAGCGAACCGAAAAACCACCAGTCGAACATCACCATGACCAACTCGACCACGGGTTTTGAAAGCGCGTGGGGCGGCGAGCAGCGGCTGTCGAACACCGGGCTGGACAGGTCAAACCAGTCGAATGCGTCGTCGTCCAACACGTACACGGCGCCGCGGCCGTCGGACCGCACGTTTGAAATGGGGGGCGCCTTCTCGAACGCGATCCAGCAGCAAGACATGGGTGGGTCGACGTCGACGTACTCGACGGCCGGTGGAGGCGGCGGCCGCAAGAAGCGCGTCGACAGTGACGTCGAGCTGTAGTAAGAAACAACCAACGGACACTACGACACTGAGAAGAATAAAAAAGGGAATACACATTCATTGATATGGTATTAATACCAGCAAGGGCTGGGTTGTGTTTGTATTGCTGTATTTCTCATAGATCATAGTCATCCTGGGCGTACGCTCCTTCTCCCAGGGTCATGCGAAGCCCACGCACTCGGCCGATGGCGTCGCAGACCACTGTGAGAGCTGGCGAGCCATCGACCATGGCGACCACATCCACGAGCTCTTGTTCCTCGACTCCTTGGACGGTCTCTTGGTCTTCTGCTTGGTCTACTTGGATATGTGGGGACTCGACGACTTGGTACCCGTTCCTCTCCAGAAAGCCCACGTAGAGCGCCTTCATCGTCACGCCCGCTGGGAAGGCAATGCTGTTGAGCATGGACAACAGGTTGATGCGGAACTCATTCAGCCGAGGCGTCTTGCCTCGCGCTCGGGCACCGTCAAACGCTGCGATGACCGCGTCATACGAGCCAAACGCTGGCAGTGGTGGTGGCGCCAGCGAAGCCAAGTTGGCGGGGAGATCCGTTCCTGGTGTGTGCGCCGCCACGGCCTTGACCAGTACCCACACGGCGCTTAGCGGCTCTGCAGTAGAAGTCGGACAGCGGTAGTAGAATAACGCATCGGTCGCCACCGCCGCGATGGAGCAAATGCCATGCATCGTGATCTCGTCGCATGACGCCAAGCCGTTTCCATGGAGCTCGGGCACATTCGGAAACTGCGCGCGCAGCTTCATGATCGCCGCGTCCTCGGTCGGTGGTGGTGTGCGCCCATACGTCACCATCGGGTGGTCGGCATCCACAAAGAGAAACTGGTCGCCCATGGACGTTGCGAACAAATCGAACGTGAAGATGCCAAGCCCCGACAGTCCGAAGAGCGTTTCCGGGACACTCAGCTGCCATTCGCTGCCGCCGGTCGGCGCGAATTTGGCGGTCACTTTCTGGTGGCGCACTTGGCGACGCTGCGCTTCAAAGAAACAGGACGCAAAGAGCGAGCAGAAGGCTGGCGAGTACAGCGGCGCAAGTGGCGAGGTGGCCAAATCGCCATTATCAGCGCTCTCAGGTGTGTTTGCGTTTGGCATGATGAGCGCGATACGTGGCGGATGTAGATATGGTATGTTCTCACAGCTCTCGGTGTTGTGCATGGAGGATCAAAAAGGATCCATTATACTAGCAATTGTACAGTGACGATAATGAGGTCATAATGCGCCTCTTCGCACGGATGGCGTTCATGAGTCATCGCCGTTTCCGAGACATGGATACATGAGTGGGAGCAATCTTCAAGATTTGAGCCCCATGCATCATGAGGGGGCGGAGGACCACGTGGAATCCTGGGCCATGTAGCGCTGAGCACCATGTGGCCAGATACTTGATCATCACGCCTCCCTTTCGTCCAAACGTGTTGCCGACGCCATTTTGCACGGCGTCACAACTTCACCAACGCATGCGTCCAGGATTCCATGTGACTTGTGGAGAGACATTTCCGCCAAGCCTGCTGGCTGTCCCCTACCCTCGCTGAAGCCTGCTGTGCGAAATTGGTGGTCACGTTGTTGGCCCATACGGTGCTGTGATTGGTCCATTCACTTCTAATGATTCTTGGACTCTCAATGTCTGCTGCCAAAGTCGAATGAGCGTACACTCGTTTTCCTCTGACCACCCCCAACCCCAAGCCAAGCGAGCGTCGGCATTTTCGACGAGCGCGCTGGACCCGCAGGTGGCGTTGACAAAAGCACTCAGTCGCGACGGCAACCGACAACGAAAACGTTCTCACGTGGTTATTCGAAGGTGGTGGTGTGAGTGGCAAACCAGAAATCTGGATTCCTCAGGCAGTCGCAGGGATATCACTTTGCTATCAGGAAGAGTCAGTGGGGTTGGTCTATCTTTCGGTCGACTCGATTGATCATTCGATTGACACACTTGCGCGAGCAGCGACTCTTGGGGGTTGAACGTTTCCAGGAACACTGGCGTCTGAACGAATCCAGAGTCCAGCGCTGGCGTCCAAACGAATCCAGAGTCCAGAGAAGCGAGAAAAGAGGGGAAGGTGATGATGACATCTTTCGCTGCTCATAACGAAATTACATCAAGGATGCAGGACGCGCGTCGGCCGGCAACACGCCGAAGGCAGCGTGTCATGGCACAAGACGTGGCCTCAACGAGTACGACGACGACGACTTCGATTGTATCGATGCATGCGACCCGCGGTCGACGGCAGTGGAAGTGGCTGGGCTCCATGGCAATATGCGCCCTTCACCTTGGCGTGCTGAGCCCCTGCGTCGAGGCGACCCCGATGGCGATCACCAAGCATGAGAACGGCGTCACGTACTGTTGGACGGTGGGCGGGTCGGTGTACACGAGCGACTTGAATGATTCGACGCTTGTGAATGAAGCAAAAGACAGCGACTGTGCCGTGATGCTCTCGCTCTCTCTTGCCAAGGAAACTTTCTATGTGAACGAAGCGATCGAAGTTACCTGGACGGCGACGTTGCGGCGAGATGGCTCCTCTCCCTCTTCCTCTTCCTCCTCTTCCTCCAGCGGCGCGGCCACGCGTTTCGCGGCCGTAGACCGCATCTCCCAGCAGAAATACGAAGTCGTGTACTCGCGCATCGAGTCGTGCGCCTTGAACGCCACGCAGTGTGACCCAGTCACAGGAGGCACGGAAATCGCCACCAGTGTGCCTAATCGACCGGCCAATTTCTCCTCCGATGGCACGGCGTCTTTTTCAGCGGAGCGACTGGCCTTTGCCACGCCGGGCGATGTGCGGGTCATCGCGCACTTGATCCTTCCTGGAGAGAATGCGGAGCAGCAGCGGTTCGACTTTGCACTGTACAAGGCTCTGACCATCCTCGAGCGGCCAGCGATGTTGCCTGTGGGCAGCACCCCCAGTAATGAAAGCAAGAGCCAAAGCGCGACGTCCAAGTCCTCACAGAACGCCGGTCTGTCGACGGAAACGATCGGCGTCATCTTTGTGAGCGGCATGGTCGTGCTCGTGCTCGCCGGTCTCGGGTTTGCTTTGCTCCGCAAGAGCCGACAGCCGCAACTGCCTACTTTAGCCAAAGGCCCCGACGGGCGGTCGCGACTGGATGCGACCAGCACCGAAGTCGACGACGAGTTTGCGATGCTCAGCCAAGAAGAAATGCTCATGCAGTCGCAAAACGGCGCGGCGCGTGGCGGCGCCGGTGGTGGTGGTGGTGGGAATACGTTCTTGACGGCGACAGTCGGGCGAGAGAAGAGTATGATGGAGGAAAGCCGCGCCAAGGCCAAGGTCAAGAACGATCGAGACGGGCCCGTGGCTTTTGTCGGCCCGCATTGCGACCAACGATCCAAGCGCCATGGTACGGACGTGGCGGCCGAACTGGCGAGTGATGAGCATATCGTGGACCCAAGTAACCCGTCGTCCATGCGCCACAACGGCATGTACATGGAGATGCAGCCGCCTCATTCGGCGGTGTCCCACAAGCAGCACCAGTCCAAGCAGCGGATCTACTTTAACGATATCCAAGAACACGAGATTGTGGATAGCAGCCGACCTAAGACTGAAAGCAGTCGACGCGGGCTGCCGCAAATGCCGTCCGCCATTGACCCGTACACAGATGCGCGGTCGCCTTCCAGTGGTGGCGACGCCCGCAGTGTGGCCGACCGCTTGAGGGGCATGCCCGCCAAGTTCCACGGACAAAATTCAGCGGTCGACACAAATTGGCGCCAAACGACTGAGATGACCTTTGACGATCTGCGGCAATCACGAGAAGTCGGACCGGCGCTCACGCTGGACGATCTTCTGGAGAGCATGCATTCGAAGCGAAGTGGCAAGTCCAAGGCGTTCCGCGCAGAGACCGCGGACATGTGAGTTAGGAATCAGCGGTGACGGCGCATTTTGCACTGGTAGATAAAAGGAGAAATTCAATTGAAATAACTTAAATAAGTAGTGTGTGATTTCATGACCATCATTCTGGAGTGGATCCACTGGGGATAGGCAAAGTGGGCGGATGATTGGCTGCTGCCGCGGAAACACAAACGTTGGTTGTTGGCGTTGGTTTGTTTGGTGACTTGAACCGACACGGAATTGACACCAACATACAAATATGGCCAAGGCATCCAGGACGACCAAGCAGGCGAAGCAGGCCGCCAGCGCTCCAGCAGCCGTTGCCGCAAAGCCCGTGGTGGCCAACGACGATGAGCTAGAGCAGAACTGGGCTGCCGAGGGCGTCCCTGTCGTGGACGATGACGACGACGACGTGGTGTCGCTCGGCAGCGAAGACGAGTTGGAAGACGATGACGTCGAGCTTGTCGCCGTTGCGAAGCGCGGTCGCGAAGAGGAAGATGAGGAAGAAGCGGATGCCGCCGGCACGAAGAAGAAGAGTGAGGGCGATGACGACACGAAGCCGCCGGTCGCGAAAAAGCAAAAGCAGGAAAAGCCCAGCAAAGGGCTCCAGAAGTTGTCCGGGGCGGACCACTTCAAGATCGTCAACGATGTGTACTCCAAGCACCGCGGCGGCCAGATGACTGCGCTTGAACTGGCCGAGGGGCTCAACGGTACGTCAATACCCTTACAGAGATGATGAGTGCACCATTAAAACTCATGGGTTTATTTGTATGCAATTACGTAGAGAGCCACTTCATCGCGCCCAATGGACTGGGCAAACACACACTTGCGAATCTGGGCTTGTACATGCGCCACTTGCAGCCAAAATGGAAGAAAGAATTCAAGAACCGCGACTGGCGATACGACAAAAGCCCGTGCTTTCTCATCATTTGCTCGTCGGCGCTGCGCGCGGTGGAGCTGCTCAAGTACGGAGTTTTTTTTCTTATTTCTTATGTCTTATTTTGGATATGACACACTTACAGTTTTCTAACCAATTGCTTGTTGTATGGCACAGACACTTTGGTTCGTTCCAGTGTAAAGTGGCCAAGCTGTTTGGCAAGCACATGAAAGCGCAAGACCAGGCCGACCAGCTGGAGCGCATGTACCTGCCCATCGCCGTGGGCACGCCGTCCCGTGTGAAGACGCTCTTGGAGATGCAGGCGCTGTCGATGGAGCATACGCGCCACGTGATCTTTGACATGGAGAAGGACAAAAAGTGCATGACCATCTTGGAGCTCAAAGACACTTCCAAAGATATGATGGACTTGCTCGAGTTCCATTTGCTTCCGCTTCTCAACAAGCAAAAGCTCAAACTGGTTCTCTATTAACTGTAAAACTGTGTAAAATGCAAACAACCAATTCCCTAAAAGTGTTTATTCAGAAAACTCAAACACGTTTCAAACGCGACAAAAGTGATCGCATTCGCTGGGAAAGACCGCAACAAAGTGGGCGAGATACCTCGGAAAAACCGCTTCGGACCGCCTTCTTTGTAGAGCTGCTGCGCGCAGTCCACAACGCCGCTGTAGCGCGGTTTGTCGAGGCAGTCGGCCTGCATGGACGACTTGATCGTGTCCACGGGGAACACCACGAGCCAGTACATGAAGCCCGCGTAGCCTCCAGCGACCGCGATGCTCTGGTAGGTGCGCACGTGTTCTTGGTCGGCTGTTAGATGCGAGGCGCCGTGGACGTATTTGTCCAGCAAAAACTGCTTGGCGGTCTCGTACGACAAGAAATACGCCGTGTTGCCCATCATCTCGCGCTGCGCGTACGGCACGATGCCGCGGTACAGCCCGCGCAGTCCGTTTGTATTGTACACGGACCGCACGCACTGCCAGTTGCTTATCCGCGTGCGTGCATGCGCGTTTTGTGTCTAATGTCCACAGTACATAAGCGCGGGTCAGTCTCTACGGAAAAGCTCTCTAGTCAGCAGCGGCTTGCCTATTTTGTACCATACCTGCATGCGCACTTTGATGACTTCAAACGGTGTGTACAGAAACGACTCGGTGAGCCCCGTGGAGGTCGCCGCGGCGATGAGCGACCAGCGGGGCTTGTCCTCGAAGAAATACTTGGAGTAAAAGTGTTTGTACTGGCCCATGAGCCCAAAGAGCACCGACGCGCTGATCGCCGAGCGCACGATTTGAGGTGACGCGCCGCGGTACAGCGACGCCACGCCGCCTTCGCGCACGCTTTGCTTCAAGACCTCGATGGGCCCGACGGAGGAGCCGCTCGTTTGTGTTTGCATGCGCGCCTTGATGGTCTCCAGTGGGTACCCGACAAACGCTTCGCAGCCGCCGCCGACGATGCCGCTGGTGAAGTTCTTGGCCGTGACGACTGCGAGCGACGACTCCACGGGAGAAACCGAGAGCTGATCCATCTCGCCTTCCGCCATCCCATGCGACATATGCGGGATGCTGTTGGCGTCGCAAGCCGACTCGCCAAGCGCCAACGATTCGCATCGCGCCACCATCCTGCTACAGTGAGCTGCGAGCAATTGTGTGTGTGTGTGTGTGTGTGTCACTGCTGCTGACGCAGGTGTCGGTTCCGAGGTGGGTGGGCGTGGGGATTGTGTGGGATAGGGTGTATTTTCAGCCAATAGCATTTGGCTAAATCCTATTTCAGCTAATCAACGTGAGCTTGAAGAATGAGCTGGCTGATCAAAAAAAGTTGGGATGGCACACGAAAGAGTTCCATAGATTCGGCCTGACGTCACAGCATGCAAGCATTCAACCTGAGCATTTGTGCAGTCCCAAGCGCACAAATGCCACTTCATGTGCCCAGATGACCTCCATCTTCAACGTGATTGACGGCAACCAGCATCGCGCACTGCCCAACATCTTGACAACACAGCGCAGAACGCAAAATTGCGCATTTTGTGCTTCGTGGTGTGGACCACGTAGTGTCAGGAAAATCAGGAGGTGGATGCCGCCCAGCCGACCCAGGCTCTGTACACTGCGATCCAAAGCTGAAAATGCAAATCAAATCGGTGACAGCCCCCATCGATAACACACAGCTGGACAGTAGCCGTGTCCGCTTCAGAATGTACCAGCAACCCTCCAGACTGGACGCATGGAGTCCAGTTTTCTGTTGGCGCACAGCTCTGGTTCTGTCAGTATTGTGATTCCGCGCAGGAGCATCGACCGCAAGACCGAAGGATGTATGGCTGCCATTGCAAATCCAGCAACAGTTCATTGTCAATAGGCTACATTCTGGACGAAGATCGTTGTCTTGGAACTTGCGAAATGGGAAATGGAACAAGCCATTGAATCCCCGTCGTGGTTGAAGTGGCGACGCCACTACGACACTAAGACGCCACTGTGGCGTCTTAGTGTCGTACTATGTGTCGCTGAATAGAAGACCGTACAGGATGTGGACCACACTCGGAAACCAAACAGGAGAGCCAAAATCTCAACAGCAAAATATGATGGCAACCAGAGAGGAAACCAGCAGCGCCGCAGCGTCTCCCGCCGCAGCAAGTCGATGGCGGCATCTGCGCTTCCATAAGCATCCACAAAACGACCCACATGCATCACTATCGAGCGACCAGCAAGGCGCCGCTCTCAAGACAGGGTTGCTACTGAAAAAGGGGCACCGCATGCCGACCACAAAAGAACGGTATTTTGTACTCCGCCCTCAATTGCTGAGCTACTTTCGCTCGCCGAAAAGCGAGCCATTGTCCGACAACACGCGCCACCTCAGAGGCGTCGTCGATCTCGCACCAAGTGATCTGGTCACGCCCATCGCGACGTCGCGCCATTGGCTCATCCTCCAAAAGCTCAGCGGACCCGACGGCAAGAGCTACAAACTGGAACTGCGTGGTGCGTGCCGGTGTAGAAGACACCATGGCTCTTGCTAATAGTAGTAGTATCCAACATGTATACTTATTGTGTCTGTCTGTCTCTGTGGTTGCAGCGTCGACGCCAGAGGAGCGCCAACAATGGATCGATGCGATCCGCGCCGCTTGCCACGTGAGTGGATCCCTTTTCCCTTTTGTCCATCTTTCCTCTCTATCTCCATCATGTAATCATATATGACGTTGTGATTTTTTCCAGCACCCGATCCCAGCGAATGTCTCGCAGACCGCGCGCCAGGCCGAACTGGAGCGGCGGCTCACCCGCACGCTCACGATTCTTCGCGTGCGCGACCCGACGCTGCTGGCGACCGTGCTCCGACAGCAACAGCAACAACAGTTTTCCTCTGCTACTTCCACAGCAGCAGCCAGCAGCGGCTCGGCATCGGTGGACTTGCGCGCGTCGTTCCAAGTATTCCACGAGCTCGTGCTCTTGCAGTCGCTGGTTGCGCAGATCAAGAGCACATGGGGCGAACCGGCGTCGTGGACTTGTGGCCAGTACGACGAACTGGTCGACAGCATCGCCCTCGCACAGCATAGCACAGCAGCGGCGGAGGCGGTCATTTCTGTCCCTTCCACAGCGACAGCAGGTGATGGCGCCGCGTCGTCAGTGTTGAGTATCGCGCGTGCGCTGCGGTACGCCTTCGAAGAGATCCCAGCGAACCAGCAAGCGCTGCTCGAAAGATCGCAGCGAGAAGAAGAAGCAGTAGCAGCAACAGCCACAGCCATGGAGGAAGAGAGCGACCACCGGTTCCCGCCACGACGCACGAGCACAGCCGCCAGTGGTGGAGGCCGCGTGCGCTGTCCAACGATTTACAGCTACTTGTCGACGTTTGAAAGGCTCCGCTTCGTCTCGGAAGACGACATGGAGGACCTCCGTCGCTCCTCTGCGACTTCGTCTACGAGATCCTCCGAAGATGCGACGTCCTCCGCCAGCGGTGCGCGGTCGTCGTGGACCAGCACCAGCACCAGTACCCCCGCGACGCCATCAGCAGCAGCAATGATGCTGTCGCCTCGGTCCGCGACATTGGCCAAGTATGCGCATTTGTATCTAGAGGAAGAAGGCCGAGGCCGCCACACGCCATGGAGTTGGGAGCGCGTCGCTGGCGACGACGTCAGCGACGTCAGCGGTGGAGGAGGAAGAGGAGGAGGAGAGGACGCATCCAGCAGTCTCGTGGAGCAGCTCACTGAGCGCTTCCAGCAAGACAAGATCTACTCGTATTTCGGCCACGATACGCTGCTCTTTGTGAACCCGAACCGGCTGCTCAAAACCTCCAAGTTTACGTCCATCTACGACGAACAAATCGTGCTCTTGTACGCGCAAACGCCGTTTGCCATGTCTCAGCTCGCGCCGCATCCATTCGCCATGGCCAAGCAGGCGCTGGTCCACTTGATGTACGCTTCTCCAAGCGCTCGGCAGACGATGCTGTTGTCAGGCGAAAGCGGCAGCGGCAAGACCGAGCTGGCCAAAGAGCTGCTCAAATACGTGGTGCTCACGGCGTCCTCGCAGTCGCAGTCCAGTCAGCCACCGTCTACTACTGCTGATAGCACTACTGCCACCGACCAGAACAAGAACAAGAACCCAAATAAGAACAAAGTTGTTCTGTATACAAGTTCCACAAAGAGCACTCTCCAAATGCGCCATGACGAAACAAGAACCATGGATTTGCTTCATTCCAAAGGCATCACATCCTATGAAGTGGTTTTGTTGGATTTGTCGCCATCGCCACAAAAATGGCAAGAAATGACTTGTGTGAGCCACAGCAAACGGCTGCCGCAAGTGCATATCGATGGGTTTTTCTTTGGCTTTTACGAAACGCTGCAGCGGCTCGAAGACCAAGAGCAGCTGCGCATGTATTTCCACAACCCACGCGTCGCCAAGAAGCTCAGCGCTGTGTTGGATTCCAATTTGTTGATTGAAGCCTTTGCGCATGCGTCCACGTCCGCCAACGGCAACTCGTCTCGGTACGCCAAAAGCGTCGACGTGCAGCTGGTGTTTGGCTCGCAGCATGATCATCCGAGCGAATACCAAGTCGTGGGCTGTGTGCTGCGGCCGTTTTTACTGGAAAAATCGCGGGTCACACGCCGTCGTCGAACCACCAATACTACAGACGACCACAACTTCCACGTGCTGTACGCGCTGGTCCATGGTGTGAATGCGTCGGCTCAGTATGGCGAGCTAGCGAAACGCGTGGCGTTGGCAGGCTGTGGCGCAGAGACGTTTGCGTACCTGGGCGGTGGTCTTGGTAGTATTAATACGAGTAGTGGCCACGAGACCGAGTGGAAGAACAAGAACAAAAACAAGCGAGACGCAGAACGGTTCCAGCACTTGGTGGCCGCCATGGACAGCGTGGAGCTCAACGAAAGCCAGCAAAACGCCATTTTTGGCGTGCTTAGTGCCATTTTATGGCTCGGGAATTTGGAATTTCAAGTGAATCAAGAAACCAACAAATTGGAATTTGTTGGCACTATTGGCGCCAACAACGCCAACGCCAACGCCAACAACGCCAACGCCAACACATCAATCGTTGGCGCCGTGCAAACGTTGCTCGGGTTGGATTCACTGACACCTCTTGTGCTAGAACGCCGTGTCGAAATGGCGGCATCCACGGGCGAATCGTTTACTGTTGCCTTGAGCATCCAGCAGGCCGCCCACGCACGTGATACATTGGCACGGTTTCTCTACCAAATGGTGTTCCAGTACGTTGTGGACCACTTGAACCACACGACCCAATACGACCACCAACAAAACCAACAAAACCAACAAAACCAACTGTTGGATGGCACCAACACCAACAACCAACAAACGGAAATCAAAACGCTTCGTCTAGTCGACATGTTTGGTTTTGAAAATTTGGCGCAAAATTCGTTGGAACAACTTTGTATCAATTACATGACCGAGAAGCTCGCCACGGCAGAACTGGAGCTTGCGGTCGCCAAGACATCCTCATCATTACCAATAACAGCAACAGCAGTAGCAACGCCCTGTTTGGATCTGTTTGAGCATCCGCTGGGCATCTTTGCGACGCTGGAAGAGCAAACGCTGCTCCACCAAAGCGACGGCACTAGCGAACACGACCAAGAAGAGCTCCTGAAGAACGAGAAGAAGAAAAATGAGCTGTTCGTGCGGTATTTGTACCAGCGCAATGCCACGCGGCTGGCGCCACAGCCGTCGCAATTGGAGCAGCACCAACTGCTGTTTGTTGTTCCTCATACGCGCGGCGTGGTGACGTACGATGCGAATGTGTTTGTCGCGACGAATTCGGATTTTGCGCATGCCGAGACGCTTCTCCAGCAGCTGAGAAAGAGTCACAACGAGGAGATCCACGCCATGGTAGTGGCAGCGGCTGCGGTGGACAAAAACAACAAGGACAAGAACAAGAACACCAAGAAAAACACTGGGAGTTCGAGTCTGGCGACCCAGTTCCGGACGGAAATCCAGCACCAAATCGGATTACTGGATGGGTCATCATCGTCGCCGCTGCCGCTGTTTCTGCACTGTTTCCGTGCGAGTGACGCTGCCGCCACCACCACACGTAGCCACATGGTGGATGGGACGCATTTACAGAACCAGTTGAAGGCCCACCGACTGGATGCAGAGGCCAGGCGACGTTCTCCTCTTGCACCAGTGGGCGACTACTACTACCAAGTCTCGATCGATGCGGCGCTGTTCCGCCAGCGATACAAGTGTCTAGCGCCACCACCAACAGCAGCAGGAGGAGAAGCAGACCCCACGGTGGCTCTGTGTCGCGTACTGGAGCGGCTCCTGAACGCTACGACTGAGAGCAGCAGCAGTGGCGATACGAGCCCACTGCTAGTGGTCGCCTCTTCTCTATCTCCTCGTGACGCACTGGTGGTGCGCGTGCGTACACTGGAACTCGCTGAAACGCTTGAATTGCTGGTCGCCAAGCGCCAGTTCGACGCTGCGACGTGTCTCCAGTCGGCCTTCAAGATGCGGCGCGCATGGAAATGGTACCACGCAGTGCAAGCCGACCGCCGCGCCGTGGCCCTTGAGCTGCTGTCGCTGTACGGCGCAAGCCACACGTCCAAAGTCGAGCGCACAATGCGTAAATACCACGGCAACGAAGGCGAACTGATGGCCAAGATCCACGCCAAAAGAAAAGAACAGGCGCGCATCGCTGCGATCGTGGATGGCATGGGCGCGTTTATCGGTGGTGGCGCAGCTCTGGATGCCCAGTTGCTGGAGCAAGTGCTGCGTGATCCAGAAATCCAGAAGCTGATTTCCACAAGCGACAAAGTGGTCGTGGCGCTGCGTGAAATGAGTTTGAACCCGCACCAGTTGCTGCCAACGCAGCTCAGTGATCCAGTGCTGAGGCGATTTTACGAACGCATGGTCCACGTGCTCCAAGAAGCGATGGAGGCAAAGAACCAGCAGCAGCGACACGACCAGGCGGAGGTTGCTGATACCGTGGAAAGTAGTAGTAGTAGTAGTAGTCTGGAAGATCGAGTGAAGCGGATCGTGGCGACCCACAAGCCGTTGTGGCAAGCAGTAGCGGCCGACGAAGAGCACGGTGGCGCAATCGTCGTGTGGGCGGAGATCCGCGACCAGCTCATGGAGATTGGCGACGAGCCAGAAATGCTGTTGTTTTACATGGACGACGACGCGTTTGCACAGACCTTGAGCCAGTTTGTGGAAACCGTCGAGGCGAGAATACAAAGGACAAGCACCAGCACACGCGCACCAGTGGACGCAGTGGAGACGACAGACAGTGACGAGTTGGTAGATCAGCTCACGCGTGTGCAATTTACAGGCGCGCTGATGGCCGCGATGCAAGGCGACCCGTACTTTGTCGACGCGCTGCAGACGCCAGTGCTGGTCGCTGCAGTCCATCAGGTATGTGTATACAGTATCCTAGGATACTCTTTCCGTGGGGGCCGTGTGCTTGTTACTGATAGGCGGGATCTCGATGCTGTATTTATTATGCAGCTCATGACGGACCAAGCCGCGTTCTTCGCGGCTCGCAGCACGCTCCACCAGTCGCCCGTGGTGCTCGAGTTCTTCACGCGGCTCGTGCGGCTCTCTGGTGCGTTTACCATAGCACGACGACTACACATGCTCACGCCTCTTCTCACTGACTCACTCACCCTTCTGTCTGTCGTGTTCTGTTCCACAGAGGAGACCAAGAGGCATCACAACTAGGTGGTTGCATCCCCCTCTGTAGTAGTGGAATACAATTGGATCCTCCTATAACAGTACCGGGAGCATACTCCTCTCTTCTTTTTTTGTAAGCAAACGTATATTTTTTTTGGTGTCAAACCCACGGGGAGGAAGATCAGGACCCATTGATAATGGTGCTCTTTCTAATACTTGAAGAACAAACCAGTATCTTTTTCTTCCACGACCGTCTGTGGAAGCCCCGTCTCGCCCACATCTTCCAGTGTCTTGAGCCGGTGCTTGTCGGCTTCGAC
Source organism: Pythium monospermum (assembly GCA_023336165.1). NCBI lineage: Eukaryota > Oomycota > Peronosporomycetes > Pythiales > Pythiaceae > Pythium > Pythium monospermum. The sequence goes on from JAADWJ010000483.1 coordinate 16,510, forward strand.
TTGCTCAAAGCTCTTGTCGCACTCGGCCAAGTGGACTTGCGACAGCTCGGCGTACTCGAGCGAGCACTGCTTCATGAACTCGATCTCTTCGGCCGTGAGGTCGCGCAGGTAGCGCGCAGGCACGCCCGACCAAAGCTGCCCAGAGGAAACTTTCTTGCCGTACGTGACAATGGAGCCAGCCGTGACGATGGACTGCGCTTCCACGACCGCGCCGTCCAGCACTTGCGCGCCCGTGCCGATGATGCAGTTGTCCTGGATCGTGCACGCGTGGATGATGGCCGACGGACCGATCGTGACGTTGTTGCCGATCTTGGTCGGGATATCGTTGTGGATCTTGGCCACGTGGACGACCGCGTGGTCTTGGATGTTTGTGTTTTCGCCGATCGTGATGTAGTTGACGTCGCCGCGCACGGTCGCATTGTACCAAATGGAGCTGCCTTGGCCGATCTTGACGTCGCCGATCACCGACGCATTCGGCGCGACAAAGACGCCCTTCTCAAGCGACGGCACGCGGCCAGTGTTGGCCACGAAGCGGGTCGACGGGTTTACTATGCAATCCACGAACGTCAGTTCCAAGATTTCAATTGAAAAAACAATGGTGTTGGTTGCTACTACGTACAGTGCTCGGTGTAGGTGAGCTTTCCTTCAAGCGAGACGCCGATGCTGTCCAGCGACTTGCCGAGCGCGCGCACGCTCTTGCCCACGACCTCCAAGGACTGCTTCCACATTCTCTGCCTTTGTTATCGCGATGCGGATGCGGCTGCCTTGGGATGAGAGCAAGGTTTCTTGGAGCCGAGGAGCGCCACAGGAGCTCATGTCATGGAGGTGTTTTAAACATGTTTTGAACAGACCAAATGGTGTGCACCACGCCACATTTTGTGGATTTTTGAACTGGTGTGGTCCACACCACAGTAGCAGCTTATTGAAGATGCCAACAAAAACACAACAAAAAATGGAAATGGAATTGCGCGAGTTCGACTACTCGGTGCGCGTCAACCTCGCGAGCAGCACGCTCTGCGCACAGCAAGAGCCAAGCGTGGCACTGAAGCTGCAAGTCGCAGATGAAAGCGGCAAGGAGAGCGATGTACGTTATGTGTGAGAGTGTCGATGCGCTATACCACAAGTCACTGACGCATAGGTCCGTTGGATACATGAAGATCCTGCTCGAGCTGAACGAAGAAACGCTTCAGAAAGTGCTCCAGCAGTTTGCCAAAATCCGACAGGTGGGTGCCATTAGCAGTGCAAGTGCGCAACCCTGGCAGGCGGCGGTCGGCTGATTGGCTGTGTGTGCTTTGGTGATATGCAGGAACTGCGACATCCAACAGGCCCATGAGAACGAGGGAAGCAGGCAACCACAAAAAAAAAAAAAAAAAAAAAAAAA